>VDFB02355228.1:0-89467 GCA_007258455.2 Sequoia sempervirens | reverse complement strand
CAAGTTATCATGCACATGTTTAGAAGTTTAATGGAATTAAATTAATACCATTGTGGGTTAATTCCATTTCTTGTAAGTGTTCAATTTATTTGAAAAGGTGAAGGATTTGTTTACTGGTTGCGAAGATCAACACTTCAATTCAGAGTCTTGATTTTTGACCTATATCAAGTTAGTTTTGTAATAATGTTGATATGTGGTTTAAAACTCACCAAATTAGGTAAAACACAAGTATTCTACATTTTTTGAAAGTAAAATAGATTTACCCAACGCATATATCACCAAGTCATGGGAATACAAGATAACTCATTGATTGTAATGTTGTTCTAATTCAAGGGTCCTATGGTGTATCCAAGTGAATTCACACATATATTTATTTATTGCCAAAGGAAATTAATGTTTTAGATTACATATCTAAGATTAATTGATTTAATTCATTTCATTATATGCATAAATTAATTTCACAAGTAAAATAACACTTGCAATCATGAAATATTTAGATCTATTACAACACATTACACATGTAGTCCTAAATACAATATTAAATTAACTAATATATATAAAATATTACTATATATGAGGTTGAAAGAAAGAGAAATGAGTCTATTTTGTGACGATGCCAAATTTGACCTGATTGAGAACAAAAATCCCATTAAAATCAATCTTGCTTGACCATTATACACATATCTAGGAACACAAGAAGGTCTAGGTGTTTAAGGATAATTATACTATGAAGAAACATTAACAAGATCTCTCTATATATTGAATATTAGGTAAAAAAATCCTCACAACCTTCTATTCAAAATATATTCCATAATGCACCATTGAATTATAAAAATATATTATAACAACATTTCTCATTGTTTGAAAACTACAAAAAATAGAAAAAACTAATTAAAAATACTAAAATTGCATAAAGATAAAAAGTTTCCAACTTTTTTCAAAGAGTTTTTTTGGGTATTTTATAAACTATCAAATCAAAAGATAAGTCTCTAATATAACTACTTGTATACAAACATTAAATTCCAATTTATAGTCAATGGCTTAGGCTTGAGCTTCATCTTCTTCATCTAATGGTTTTAAAATAAACAATCATTCAATTCTAGAGGCAAAGATGTTTCCATATTAATATTCTTGTGAAAAGTCAAATTCCATGTGGCTTAGCGAGGTGTTGCAAGTACCTAGAGAGGTTTTCTCCCCATTAGAGAAATATTCATGTAGAAAATGGTTTTAAATCCCAAGATAAACATTCATGTATGGATTGCATTGTGAGCACAAGTCGCCTTTATCATTCACCTTCAAACACATTTTAAACAATTCAATTTGATTAGGGAGCATAAATTCCTAAATACCTTCACATTTCATAAGTCCTTTTGACTAGTTTCAAGGAACTTGGACAAATGGAGCTCCTTTAACTCAAGTGAATATGATCATATTTTAACTCTCCTAACTTAGACTAATTTTTCTCAATAGTAACAATCATCGTAGATTTCATATATTCCATGTTATAGGGTCCTTCATATTCCCCATATACCATGTAAAAACTCTTAGCAAGCAACCCATGCATGTATTCAAGTTAAAATATGACACACAGTATTGAAAATGCAACACAAAAGAGAGGTAGACGATCTGACACATGAATCAATCAATCATTCACATTCAATGGATTTATAAATCCATTCAACCTACTAACTACCCAAACCATCTAACAACTAACTAAAAACTAATCTCTATAAACAAAAGTTATTATTACATAATAACTTACATTATTTATTAACCTATGTTAACCATTCATTCTTAATACCCCATTTAGTACTGAAATAGGAATTTTTATGTTTTGAAATTATATTGGAAAAGTATGTTTTGAAGGGACCCAAAAACCTTTACAATACTTTAGACCAAAATGTTGCTAAAATAGATAATACAATAAAGCATAAGTAGCAGGAAAAAAAAAACCAATAGCCAAAAATAGTGACCCAACAGTAGAAAAATAGAAACAAACAAAACAATAGAAACACAATAATTATTTCAAGTTTTTCAAGGTGTTGGCCACCTCGATCTCCTGGTTGCAATGCATTTTGACCATGTCCATGAGCTCTTTCTTTTCTTCTTCAAAGGACTTCCTAAGATTCCCCCTTGTTCGAGTGCACAGACCTTTAGCCTCATCTTTAGTGGTATTCTTTCCGTTACCTTTAGAGGTTTGGTCATTCTCAAGCATATCCAAAAAATACATTTGATCTTCCTTGAGTTGACTAATCTTACCAAACAACACCTTCTGGGAATCCACACTACTTTTAACTGAGCTATGGCTAACCTGCAATAATTTCCTGATATCCTCATTCTTTTCTTTTATCCTCCCCTCCATCTTAGCAAGCCAGTTCTCACATTGGGTCTTGAAATCAGTGAAGGAACACTCCAAATTAACCAACCATTCAATAAGAAGATCAAAAGAGGATCCCTTTAGTTGGTTTAACAAGTTTTCCTTCAAGCCCCTGATCTTGATATTGACTTTGTTAAATTCCTGCAATAC
Source organism: Sequoia sempervirens (assembly GCA_007258455.2). Taxonomy (NCBI): domain Eukaryota; kingdom Viridiplantae; phylum Streptophyta; class Pinopsida; order Cupressales; family Cupressaceae; genus Sequoia; species Sequoia sempervirens. Next base: position 86,940 of record VDFB02355228.1, on the reverse strand, counting down.
CCATTTAGCGAGCTTAAATGTGCAAGTAGCACCCCGCCAAGCCATATCCAACAATTCAAACATGGAGGTGTTATCATCATTAAGATAAGTAAAATTCTCAAAAAGAGGATTGACCAAGTCAACAATTCTGGCTTCCCAAGGTTTGGATTCACACCATGATTCTCACTTATAGTTTTTTCAACCGAGGCCTCCTCACTGCCAGGAACCCCATCACCCTCCCCATGGGAAGAGGTTATTGGAGTAGGGGAATCATCAATAATAACATCTGCCACTACCTTTACCTACTTTCAGGTAGCCTTGTTACCCTTCTTGCCACCTTTTGAACCCTAATTTAAATTAGCAATCCTTCTTGAAGCCCTATGTTGTTTCCATTTTGCTACATTAACCCTGACCTCCACAAACTAATCCTTCTCCTTACTACTAGATGCAACGAATCCCTCCCCATGAAACTCAATATTCTCCTTGGACTGACGATGATGAGAATGACCAAAGCTAATAGAAATTTATTCCCCAATAGATAGGGACCCACGAGAGTCCAATTTCTACATTACTAATTTCTTGGCGGGGTCATTCTTCCTTATATTTCCCTTCTTTCTGTTTTTAGAGGAAGCCACCAGGGGGGGTGAGGACCCCCCACAGTGTTACCCTCCTCTATAATCTAGTCAGGATCACCATCAACACTCGTCTTTGAGCCATTCGAAGAGGACTCCTCACTAAAATCCTTCTCCTTGCCCTTAATAAACTTGGCTAGACTATGAGCTCTCAAATGCTCCATAATAAGCAAGATGAGGCCCTCATGGAGAATAGGAGCCCTCTGATTCTTCAAATGGGCATACACAAAAACTTTTAGAGACAACAATAGAAAAAATGGGAATGAAACATGTAATCCATGTCTAAAATGATTGAGTAGGGTAAAATGGTACCCTAGAATTGTTGTGAAATGACCTTTTAGAGTCACATACCGCATTATAACCTTGGACACATCATCTCAGATAAGCTTTAGGGAAGTCCATTCATACCCCAAGATGGAATCTTAATCAACTTCACCTGTTCATTGTCGTTGAAGAACTGATCCATAGCCTCATCATTACTCTTTCTTTCCTTATAAAATTTGTGACCATCCATCCACAACCTAGTAATGAAGGAAATAAAGTATTCATTAATGACAAACTCCACACCTTTCACCTTCAAACATCTATTGTGCCAACAATAAACAAAATACGTTGAGGCTTTGGGGTCATGACCATGAAGCCTCTCCAAAAAAGGCACAAACTTCCCATGCATCAGGATTCTCCAAACTTTTTGCTTCTTCTTCCAACTCCCACAAGAAATTAGCGGCTCGACTCTACTCCTATCGCCTCCTATTTTGATAGTCACCATTAGAAAAAACTAGAGCCAATTCACTCTTTCAGAATTAAGAATGAACACTGTCTTAGGTGAGACAAAACCCACAAAATGTGTAGTAATAAGGTGAGAAATAATTGCTCGATCACCCCAAATCACGAGCTCTAAATTAGCAATCATTTCACATTAAAAACTTGGTTTCCTCGGGAAGGAGAGAGTTCTCCTCCCATGCCTTGAAATTATTAATGTTGACAACCTTATTTGAAAACAAATCAACTAGGGAATTACCTTCCTTATAGATATACATGACAAAAATTTCATCAAATGATCTTAGCATCATTATAGAATCCATAATAAGATGGTCGATAGTCCAGCTTGGCCTTTGTTTTCCTAGTAAGCAATTGATAATATTGAGTGAGTCTCCCTCAACCCAAAATTTTAAATAGCCCTTATCCAAAGCATACTTTATGCTGATGAATGTAGCTTCATCCTCAACACGATGATATGAATTTTTATGTTTGACCCATTTAATAATTTTTTTTCTTTGGATGTTAGTTTCCATCGATAACACATCCTTACAATGTGATCAATAAATGTGCATAAAAAGTGTCTATGATCAATGCAAATACTTCTAATTCTTTTCATCCACTCTTATACATTGGCTCTAGTATCTATTTTATTGGATGTGATATAACCATTCCAAATTATCCTTTTATAAAAAGATTTTTGTATTATTTCCCAAACAGATATTACCTTATAACTTTGAGTTTGTAACTATATTGGTGAGCAACACACTAGATGTGGTAGTTATGGCCTTGAGAAAATAAATTCATTATTATAAACACCTTGGGATAGAAAATTAGTGGCTTTTTCTAAGAGTGCAAATTGGAAATCAAACTTAGGAACAAGGGGACTTATGGTTTTTCTTAATTTTATTGTTTCATTATCACCATGCCATGGAATATTAGTAGGAAAGGTATATAAAATAATTTAACCCAATTTTCCAATTCCATTTCTACAAAAAAGGATTATAAGTATACACTATCAAGTTCCATTCAAAGAAAAGTTAAGTCTTCTGCATCATGAAGACATCCAATCTTTCATTTTAACTCATTATATAAATTTATGTTGTAATGACACAAGTGTTGCACTAATGGAAATTGGTATGGAAAAATATTTATAGAGCCATCATTGTCTTTTCTCTAGTATTCATTAGTGCCTCCATGCAATCTCTATGTCTTCTTAATTCTCTTGAGACATGTCACAATTGACCAATTCATAATATTGGAGTTTATCATGTAGCCTTGAAATATTAATATTTTTATTATCAATCTATACCTTCATCTCATGTTTTGGTTATGATTTTATTTACATGAAGAATCCGTAGGTTCATTCTAGAGAGTTTCAAACATGATTATAAATTCTCCTCAAAACATTTTTAGCATTTGAATGTGATGCCTTATTGTTTAGGGAGTTATGTCAAATTTCCCAATCATGAAGCCAAATACCTTATTCAATACTGAAAATTGGTTCAATTCCAAGAAAAATAATGAATTTATTCTTTGGAAAAAACTCAAATATCCTTCATAATTGATGTTTTGTAATTTTCCCCCTCCCACCAAAAGATCTCCAAGTGAGTGAATCTTCCCCCCATTTGTCCATGAACAACCATAAACAATGAATCAAAATTGTATTGGGTAGTTACAACCTCCAATTCATTACAATAAACTGAAGTGTAGATGCATGCGAAAACCTTGCAAGTTCATATGACCTCAATATTCCTACAAGTACATATACAAGACAAAATTCCATAAATACAAATGCAAGCTGAAATTCCAAAAATGCAGATGCAAGATGAAACTCCAAAAGTGTAGATGCAAGTGAAAAATCTACAATCAATAACTTCAATCATGAAATTCGATTTTGGTTTAGTTGGATGGTATTTTATCATAATCTGTATTGGATGATGTCATAAGGAGTCATGCTGATGTCATAGGCAGATATAATCATTAGAACTAGATCATTACATTGCTAGGTTTAGTTCACTAAGGTTTCTTTGAAAATTATGATGTCCAAAAAGACCACACAAACATCCAATTGCACATAATTTTTTTTCAAAGGAAAAATGGTGTCAAAGTTCCCACAAACATTAGATGCACATAAAACTTTCAAAAAGGTTGGATGACGCCACTTTTCAAGTAATGTGAGAAAATCTATCAGAACTAACCAAGAATTAGACTAAAAAAGTTTTGGCTCCCTTAGGAACTTCCCCAAAGGTTCAATTGTGGCTGAAAGCTTGCATCCCACAAAAATCTAAAATCTTGCAATGATTTGGTTCATGTGTAATTCTATGCAAATGTCCAGTAGCAGGTTAAAAACCCGCAAGACCATAACTTGCTCATTTTTCATCCAAATTTCACCAAATTTGATTTGTGACTACCCATTTGGATCTTCTATAAGATGACATCATTATTTTATCTAACATATTTTTAAAATTTCCCTCAATAAATTTAACCAAAATTTCACTACCAAAACCCAAGAAACTAAACTGAAAAAAGAATTTTTTTTTGGGTGATGTAGGATTCCCTATAAACTTAGATGCTCTTGCATCAAACATGCCTAGTAAAAATCAAGAAAATTCATGGGATGGTAATCCCATGTTTTTACTTTATCCACATCTACTATTTGTCCCCTTGGACTTGGCCATTTCTTCTCTTTTTATCTTCCTCTCCATTCTCTACAAACAAATCACCTCTTCTTATTCTTCTCTATAAGGCAACACCATGACCTTTATGAAAAATCTACAACTTCCCAATTTAACTTGGGATGTGTCCTCTCTAAACCTCCTCTGCCCTAGTGATCATCTACATCCTTTTGATTATTCCCTTTGCCTTTACATTATTGTTGCATAAAGCTAATATTATTTCCATTTTTAATCTTTTCCTTAGGAACCTCCATGGAGTTGTGTTTGACTCCTCTAACTTCCTCTAATACATGTTTTGTGTGTACTACAAAAAAATATAGAGCTAATTTCATTTAATTGCTTCTCTTTTTCCTTTAGAGAACTTAAAACATACTTTTGTCCATCCTTCATGATGGTGTACAAATTTCTTTTGCCATCATAGATGACTTCCCTAGAAAATTTCCATGGTCTTCCCAAAAACACATGACAACCCATTCATTGTCATCATATCACACAAAAAAATATACTAATAGAACCCAATCTGAAAACTAATTAAACATTTTTCATTCACTATCAACTCATGTTCTTTTTGTAACCAAGAAAATGTATACAGATTTGGGTGTTTGAACCTTTTCAAACCTAGCTTTTCTACTATCTCCTTAGAAACTAGGTTATCTGTACTACCACCATCTACTATGACCATACAACACTTACCTTTAGAATTGCACACAATTCAAAAAAGATGCATTCTTTGATATGGCCCATCTTCTTCTTTCTCTATACTCTCCTCAACATGAGAAATTTACCCTCTTTTGGCTCCTTAGATTTTGGTGATTCCACACTCTCATCATCCTCTTGTGCCAACTAATTTCTTGTTATTATTTTCTTTCTTCCCTCTTATATTTGTGGACACTCAAAGGCTCTATGACCAACCTCTCCACACTAGAAGCATTTTCCCAAAATCCCCTTACTGCTACTACCACATCCTCTTGCAGAGTACTCCTTCCCTCTTGTGCCTTGTCCTACCTCTCTACTCTACTTAGGCTTGGTTTCTTCATCACATATTTTTTTCCCTTTACCATTTCTCACTTGTTCTTTATTTGTTGTTAATCTTTTTGTACTTGTAGAGTTATTTTGTTTCCTCCTCAATATCTTCTCTTATACTTTTAGTACATATTGGTAAGCCTCTTCAATAGTGGCGATCTTGAACATGCTCATCTCATCTTGTCTGTTGAATCTCAACCCATTCATATACCTCTCTACCTTCTCCATATCCATCTATTTTTGTCTAGATCTAACCACCATATTATAAAAATCCTTTGTGTAATATTTCACACTCATATCCTTCTTATTTAGATTTTTCAACTTTTTAAACAATTCCATTTTATCGTCTCCAAGAATAAATTTTTCTTTCAATCCAGCTACTATTTGATTCAATATGGTTATTCTTGGATCACCATTGATAACCTCCCTCTCTCAATAATTCCTCCACCATAGTGTAGTGTTCCCTTTGAGTTTTATTTGTGCTAGTTTCACCCTCAATGGGTCTCTAATTTCCTCCAAATAAAATATTCCTCCAACTCACCTATCCAATTAATCAATTTATCAGGATTTAAAGTACCAATTTTTTTTGGGATATCCATTTAGTTACTTTGACCAATTTTTGCAAGGGCTCTCAAGAATATTTTTTCTCTATCATGTACTGGTTGTTTATTGTCTCTTTCTCATTCATCTACCTCACTTTCTTCTTCACTAACGTGGTCTTCAAAATCATTTGGGTTTCTCAAATCTACAACCAATGTCCTCAAATTTATTTGTATTTCAGTTCAAAATTGCTCAAAAATATCCTCCATCCTTGGTTTTTCCTTCTTGGGGAAATTTTCTCAATATACACAACCAATCAAACACTATCTCAAGTTTCACTACTATCTCACCTTCATGGGTCTCTTACAAGTCCTTTTAAACTTGTAAGAAAATTTTCACACACCTTCCTATCCTCTACCCATTATAGGTTTTGGGAAGACATACCTTTCACTTCCTATATGGACTCTCTCTCAATGGAGAAAATCTCTACACACCTTCTACCCAACCTCAACCTTTTCTAGAGGATAGCCTACAATCTCTTGCTTAGAAGACTCTTGTAACAAAATATCATAACCACAACTCTCTTAGGAAACTCTCATCCCTATGGGTAAGATAGGCTATGATACCATTTGATGTAGTCATGATCAAGGAATTTTGTAAATTTTCCCAATCATTCAACCAAATACCTTATTCAATGCAAAAAAATGATTCAGTACCAACAAAAATAATGAATTTATTATCTAGCCACAAATTATCAATTACATGAGTACATTCAGATTAATAGCCTTCATAATAAACCTTTGCAATCGTCTATCCACCTCAAAAAAATATCCCCAAGTGAGTGCATCTTATCCCATTTATCCATTGGCAACCATTAAAGATGAATAAAATTCAAAATGAACAATTACAACCTCCAATTTGTTACAAGAAATTGAAATACAAATGCAATTCAAATGTTTACAAGTTCATATGACCTCAATATTCCCACAAGTGTAGATGTAAACCGAAATGTCACAAATTCAGATAGAAGCCAAAATTAACCATATGCAAATTCAAGTCAAAACTCCATAATTGTAGATACAAGTGAAAAATCCACAATCGACAACTTCAATCATGAAATTCAACTTAATTCAATTGCATGATATTTTCCCACAATCTATATTGGATGATGTCATCAGGAGTCATTTTGATGTCATAGGTAGATCTAATCATCATAACTAGATCATTACATCACAATGTTTAACTCACTAAGGTTTCTCCACAAATTCTAATGGCCACAAAAACCCTACAAACATACAATTGCACATAAAAATTCCATAAAGGCCAGATGGTGCAAAAGCTCCTTTAAACATTCAAATGCACATAAAATTTCCACAAAGGTTAGATGACATCACTTTTCTCACAATGTAGGAAAATATATTAAAACCAACCAAGAATCATACTGAAAAAATGTTTTGGTTCACCTAGGAACTTCCACAAAGGTTTAGTTATGGTTTGAAAGCCTACATACGATAACAATCTCAAATATTCCCTTGAGAAATTGAACCAAAACTATACTACCAGAAACTAGGCAATTGAATTGAAAATTAAATATTTTTTTTTACAGGTGATGCAGGATTTCTTGTGAACCTAGATGCTCATACTTCATAATGTACAATTTTTTATATAAAATATAATATGAAAATGAAAATATAGAGAACTTGAATAATGAAAAGAGTGAATAAGATGGAGATGGGAGAATAACCAAATGTGGATTGATGATGAATATCATAGATATACAAGTGATCTACACTTCACATTTATTGACAAAATACAAGAAGTGTGAACACACAAAATAATGGCTATGACATGTGGTTTTTTACATCACTTTTGTATATTGAAATGATTTAGAGAAGGAAAGAGAAAAACACAAAGGGTGAATAGAAAATTCTAAAAATTTCACTTTGATACCATATTAAAAATATAATGCAAAAGAGAGCTAGAGGCCTTAACACACCAATTAATCAATCTTTCATCTTTAACATACTTTATTATTACATTCAATGAATTTATAAATTCATTCAATCTACTCACTACCCAAACCACCTAACTATTCATTGATAACTAATATCTATAAACTAAAGTGATTATTACACAATCAATTACATTATTTATTAGCCCATGTTAGGCACTAATTCCAAACACGTAGTCTATTAAATCCTTCATAAATTTCTATTTTTTGATAGACTTATCAAAAAGACCCATTTAGTAAATAATACCTTAAATAATAAATTATGATAATATTAAATTAGAGATGATGATGATTTAAAACTCCTTTATGTATCTACAATTAGTCCTATTTAATTTATGAAATAAGGAGCATGTCTTTGCAACAAGTTTATTAGTCTAGGGAGGTTTCACTTGAATTCATCATCTTCTACATTACTTTAGTAATTACTTGTTCTATATACTAGGCTAAATCATTAGGATTTGAATTGCTTCAACAATTTGACTTTCACATATGACCTTGAGTCTCATTCTTCACAATTCTTCAAGAAAAAGAAGTATCTTCTCTTTTTTGCACACATAACTATGATCCAAAATATCTAGATCCCAAGTCTACAATCTTCTACATGCATGATATTCCTTGGAATCTAAATTTACAACCATAAAAGTACATAAGAATCAAATTCCTCATAATACTAATGACAATAAAATTCATAAGTAATAATGTAAATCCTTCAAGCCCTTTTGAATTTACATTCAACTCATGGTTTGATGGTTTGAGACACATAATAGTCATTTGCAACTTGCTCAATATCCTATGTTAACAACAAGAAAACTAGACTTGCTACTATTCTATGCCGTCAATATTTATTTAATTTCTCCATATTTATTATTTCAAGATCATGGTCAAGTGCTTGTTTTATATGGATGGGAAAAACACACAAGAAACACTTAGGATTATCCACCATAAAAGAAGAGTGTGGCATTCAAGAACAAGACACTAAATAAAATGGAGAGATGGGTGGTATGGATTATAGCAATTCTTGTGATAGGATTGGGAGCATTACCACCAAAGAAACAAAAATTCCAATTATCACTCAAAAGGTAACATCTAAATAGATGCTAAAATCCAAGCTATTAAAACTTAGTTAGATAATACATGTGATGGTGAGGATAAATCCAATTATTTGTGCATGACAAATCAGTTTATTGTGCACACTCTTTTTTAACTATTGGCCTATATATTGGAAATAAGACACACTCCAAATAAAAATGGACTAGCTAGAAAGGGCTAGTAGCTCAGCTGGTAGAGCTCTCCAACATTAAATGGAAGGTCCTAAGGTTGATTCCTAGCTAGTCCATAGGAGTTGTAGCTCATCTTGTGGTATCAAAGCCAGGATAAGAGCCCTGGGCACTTGCAATGTGGCTTAAGGGGGGTGTTAGAAATAATCCACACTTAGACGGATGATGGAATAGATACAAAGAGGCTAATAACTGAGTTGGTAGAGCAATCCAATAGAAAATTGAAGTTCTTAGGTTAGAGTCCTATTTGGTCCATATGAGTTATAGCTCAACACTAGAATTAGGTACAATAAAATGGTATGCTGATGTATGTATACACTTCCAATTAGTCTGGGTTTTTCAATGGTATATGTGTCATCATTAATCTTTGTGTCCCATTCTTAGCAAATTATTACAAAATATATAACACCTCTATTAGTTTAATCTGGCTCTCAACCCAATTGTCTCCTTACTCCCATGCATTACTAATCCCTCCCTCATCCATGTGGGAATGGATTCTGTAAGCTTGGTTAAAAAAATTGGCACTCATTCCTCTATTGTTAAAAAAAATTCCTCTCCTCAAGTAGGGAGACTCTATCCAACCCCCCTCGCTCCTTTAAAGGTAAATATCTGGAGGTTGATTCCCCTATTTCCTTAGGTAATAAAAAAGTTTCTTTTATAGACCCCCATATATTTTAATCTTTGATGATGATTTTGGGTCATGTGGTCCTCTTCCCTTGATGTCACTCCTGAGGACTCCCCTGTCAAATGTCCTTTCTTTGTTAGCCCCCTCCCTCTCCTCAGAATGAGGAGCTACATCCTCAAGAAAAGACTAAAACTCAACTAGACTCTTTGAACCCTCCCCACTTGCAAAAAATATATTTCTCTCTATGAAAAATTGAATGGCCTATGCAAGGCTACCAACATCCAAAAAAAAAATTGCAAATGGAAACTTTCAAAACTACTTATGACCAAAAATAGATTCAAAATTTGCAGTCTATTTTTGTAAAAAAGGTTTTGGATTGGTTTGGTGAGGAGGTGGATGAGGAGCACTAGGATTTGATGAAAATAATGACTTCTATTTTCGATAACTGGGTTGTGTTGGAGAAGGATATTAGGAGCTCAAAGGAGGCTATCAGGTCAATTGAGGATCATCTAAATTTGGAAAAGGTGGTTGCCATCCTTCAAGGAAACCAAGAAAAAAATATTGTTTAATTTATAGGAAATCATTGGTTATAACAAGGAGACTATCAAGAATACATTGGTGACCTTTTAGGTCTTTCAAAAAGAGTTAAAGAACAATCATACTAAGGGGGGAAAAGATGAAGCCTCTATTGCTTCCCCTTCTAGCTCTAGTAAGAAAAGAAAATAAAAAGAGCATGCCCAACCTACCACCCTAGAGAAAAATGTTAAAAATAGTCCCAATGATCTATCCTTCAAGGAAAAGTTGGAGTTCCTTACCAAGGAGTAGCAGGTCATCAAAGGCCTTCATCTCATAGGCGACCAATAATTAGTCTGCTTGGGTTGTTGGTCTCAGGTTGGTCCTATTAGTGTGTTTGTTGTTTGTTGGTCTTTTTGTTTAGTACTTGATTTTTTTGTTGTTGTCTCACATCTTGTGAGACACCTCTTTTCTTACTCTATTGTTGTTTTGTAATGGGTTGAGGCCCTTCCCTCTTTATCTTATCAAAATAAATTATTACAAAAACTTAAATAAAGATAATATAATATTTTTTATTTGGCTATTGAAGCCACATCAACTAGTGACCCAACATTTAATATTTATATGCATCCAAATTCGATTATCTAATCCAATTCCCATGCTAATGTTGTTATAAAAATGTGTGTCACATGGATATCAAATTCCAATCAAATGGTAATTACTAGAAATAACTAATTACCTAAGACAATGATTGTATATTCACAATTAATGCTAATTTATAATAAAAATACCATAAAAAATTTAATAGATTTACAACTAAATATTAAATCTAATGAACTCCAAGGGATGGAGGATCTAATAGTGGATGTATAATTGAAAATATCAAAGTTCTTGACGTTAGTTTTTCCATTATCTAAAACTTATCAATAGGTGAATAACAAAGTGCATTATGTTCTCCAACTCTCCTACCAATGTTTGAATCAAAATTATTTGACTTTGATGAAGGTTTTTGAGCATGCCTTGAGTTTTGACTAGGCTCTTTGATGGTTACTAAGAATTTAATGACCATGGAATTGAATAAAAGTTGCAAATAATTACAAGATATTGATAGGGAAACTTTTATGGTCTTCCATTAAAGCGTGATTACAAGGTTATGTCCATATATATTATATTAAAGGTTGATTGTGTTGTAGTCTATCAATTCTACTCTTTTTTATCTTATGTGCTCTACTTGGTCATTTAACTTGACTAGAAGCTTAAGATTGCAACCTCCCCATTCTATCTTTGACTATCTTCATTTATCTATAGATTATATATATTATCTATACCTAGAGTATCATTGAATCAAATATTATCGAAATTTTACATCTTAATGAAAAATTCCAAGTTATAATCAATAAATCTAGGGCTCAATCTTAGCTAGTTACATCAATAATTTATTTTGACTACAACCAAGGAATATAAAATTCAAGTTTTTAGTAGTGCATATGATATATTGAATAATTGTGCTACTAATTATCTATACCTAGAGTATCACTGAATCAAATATTATGTAGTGCCTCTCATGTTCTGATATTCTGATACTGCTCTGGTCTGTGTGTTTTGCTTCAGTGTGATTTTTGGTTATGTTCTGATGCATATTTGATACTCTATTTGACAACTTTTCTACCATGTGTTGGACATGGTAGACAGTTATGCTTATTTGCTTATGATAGTTGGACTTATGTGTAGGATACTCATGTTATGATGATGTTACTTTGTGATTTATTTTGATGATGTGATGCCTAGATTCTATTTACTGTATTTGATTCGGGTGAAGGAGATGGGGTGGCATCGCTCATCCGTGAGCACCCTGCCTCACCGTAACTCTCCTTCACAATGTGTTTGACTATGAATTATTTACATATGTATATGTTGTTCGACATTTTGTGTTATGTAGGAATACAGGTACTGGTTGCTATCTCCACCCACATTGTCGGGTCTGAGCGCATCCTATAGACCCAATGGTTGATGTGGTTAAGGAGTTGGTAAGAAAGTACCCCCACCTATGTCAGTGGTTGGTCCAGGGATTGTTCATGTCGTGTCTGTAATTTGTTCATGTGGGTATGGTTGTTAATTAAATCATTTTATTTCATGAGTTTTATAAGTGTGTTTATGACTTGGTCTAGTGCTTTATGATTTAAATTAAATGCTAGTCTATGGTGCAAAATATTAAATTAATGAAAGGTTCAATATTGCTTATGATATTAATACTTTGGAAAATTATGGTGTACATTAGCACTTTTATTGTTATTTTAAAATGTGAAGCTATCCTTTAATTTAAATCATTAAATTAAATAAATAGTTAGGTAAATTATTATGGTTTATTTTTAAACGAAATAGAGTTAAGGAAATCATTATCTTATTTGTTTTAATTAGAAAAAGGTGATTTAATAAAATAAATTTTGAACTTCAATTATCATTAAGTGAAATGTTGTTTAAAATTATTATTAATTAATTGCTTAATTTTTTTCAAAAAATTAATTTTATTAAAATGAAATTAAAATATTTAAAAGGCATATTTTTTTTTTGATGTAAATTAATTATGGAAGATTCTTCTTCCAAAATTGGAAAATGGCAAAAACGGTAGGTTAAGTGGAATTTGCATGGGAAAGTTGTCGAAAAATTTATGACAACTTCTGATTTGGCTTTTTTGGAAAAAGTATATTTCCAAATATTGCTTTTTTGAAAAAGCAAGAGGGAGGAAATGAAAAAGTGAAAAAAAATGTCTGCAACTCAAAAAAATTGTTGAAAATTTTTCTGAGGATTAGTAATTTGTGTGGTTTTTGATCAATTTGATCGGAGAAGATTTGATTTTTGGCTTGCACTAGGTTTTGTTGTCGAATCCATTGTTGCTGGGGTTTTGAATCTCCAAATTACAGAGGATTGCAGCTGGCTGGATTCGCGCATCATTTCGTCCTCGAATCGAGCTTTGCGTAAAACTCCAGGTAATTCAAATTTCATAATTTGATCTCTGTAGATTTAGTTTTTAAAAGGAGAAAGGAAATTATGTTTGGAAGAGAAAATATGTTTTTTTGTGTGTTTGGGAAAATTCCATTCTCTGCAATTATTTCTTCTTATCTGTAGATTTCTCCTTCGTCTCTGTAATTTTCATTCTAGAATTCCTGTTGAAATCTCAATTCCCTCTGTCTTTGGAATCTTCTCAACTTTAAACCTCTGAAAATATCTCTTGTTTGAGAACCATTTCGTTCCCTGTATTTTCCCTATTTGAGCACTCTGGAGATTTTTACACTTCTTTTTTTGTCACTGTATTTCTTTCATGGGAAATTTGTTGGATAAAATAAACATATATATGATATTTTATTATGTTTTGTAATTTTTAAATATTAATGTGGAGGTTCTAATATATATATTTGTATATATATATATATATGTATGTATATATATGTATATATGTATGTGTATATATATGTATGTGTATATATTTTGTGCATATATTCAATTTATTTTGTGCTTCAATTACAACAACATTAGATGAATTGATTTATATTTATTTCAGTATTTATATAAATATATGTATATGTATATATATATATATATATATATATATATATGTATGTGCAGGAAATGTGAGCAAATAATGAAAAATAAAAATAAGTTATTCTCTAGAAAAAAATTATATATAAAGGGGAAAAATGTTATTTGTAAATTCTGTTTCAAAATGTCTTTTAATTTAAATTGTATTTAGAATATGAGGAAAATAAAATTTGTGATTTAAATTATACTATAGAATTTGATTTCATTATTTTTCAGTCAAACTATACTGTGATATATCAGAATAGTTGTTTAAAATAAATAAATATTATAATCAGATTTTGAACTTAGAAGATTAATATCTTAAATCTGCTTTTTACTTTGAACTAATTTTTAAAATAAAGAGTAGATTTCCAGTATCTTAGAAGAATCGGAATTTAGAATATTTTGTGTGGAAAATATTTAAAATTAGAAAATAAAATATAGTTAAAAATAAAAAATTGAAATTAGTGAATGATTTATAATTGGTTTTTAATAAATTTAGTTAGTATCTTTAATTTTAAAAAGAAAAGAAAGTTTATTTTAGTATGTTTAGATAAATCATGGAATTATTATTTTTTTAATAAAAGGGGTAAAAACTTTATTGAAAATCAGAGCAAAGCATTACATAACAGCAAAGGGCCAAAGCCCCAGGAACCAACATAAACCACAAGAAAAGCTAGGAACAAAATCACTCTTCCCCAATAGCACTCCCATCCTCTGCAAGAATCCTCTCCAAATCCTTACATAACTCACGGGAAATCTGCTCCCACCTATCAATCTTCCCACCATCTATATTCTCCGACGCCCATTTGGCTAGACAATCAGCTGCCCTATTCCATTCCCTTGGAATATGGATATAAGATACCAACTCCATCAAAGAGCTAACCTGCAATATCTACTGCACCAACATAGCCAACTGCCAACTAACATCAGAAATCTTCTTTCCATGAAGTAAATTGACCAAGACCTGAGAATCTGACTCACAAATAACCTTACGCCACCCTAAAGTATATGCATGTTTCAAGGCATAGAGAATAGCCAAGCCTTCCATCCTATTGATAGTCTGTATCCCTTCATTAGCAGAAAAAATAAAAACCACTGATCCAGAAGAATCCCTACCAACCCTGCCAATCCCAATATTTCCAGGATTTCCCCTAGATGAGCCATCCGTATTAATTTTCAAAAAGCCAGTAGGAGTGGGCAACCAACTCCCCACCCTTTGAACTTTTTGCTTCACACGCCTACCTCTCCTGACACAAGCAGAAGCTGAAGATAGCCCCTGAATACCCAACCGATCAACCATCTCAGCATCTCCTTTCTCTAACGGCAACATAATCTCACCTTTAGCTTCGACTGTCTCCTGGATCATTCCCACAATTCTAAACCAAACTTGTTGAATCCCCAAATTTTCACCTCAAAAGATTCTCTGATTCCTTTCCAACCAAACTTGCCAAAGCAGAAAGATGGGACCAACATACCAAACATCCTGCAAGAAAGAGGCCGAGGAGGGGTGCCTCCCCAAACTAATCCAGAACTCAACCAAGGAGGAGGCATGAATGCATGGGCTTTTCCAAACACCCCACCAGAAATGCCAGAGCTGTAAGGTGAAGGAACAACGAAAGAACAAGTGAGGAGAGTCCTCCTCCCCACACCCGCAAAGAACACACCTAAATGGGCCTGAAAAACCTCTCTTTCGGATATTATCCCAAGTCAAACACCTATTCCAAGCCAAAGTCCAAATAAAGCAATTACACTTTGGCCAGGAAAACTTATTCCAAACTTTCTTCCACCAATGAACCTCCACCCCCTCAATCTGCTGGGAAAGCAACTCCTGATACCCAGAAGAAATAGTGTAAGCACCCTTGGGGTTAGGAGACCAAGCCAACACATCCTGATCCATGAGGGAGCTACAACTTCGACAAGAAAGAATGTAATGAAGCTCAACGCACTCCTCCTCTATACCAACAACAGGCCATTCCTCTGGATTCTTCCATCTTGCCTCCACCAACTGCCCCTGAAAGGAAAGAGACTTAAAGTCGCACACCCTTCACCATCCTACTTCATAGAACCTCTGGCACAATGTAAGCAAATGAGGATACTGAGAAACAATGGGAGGGTGACCATCCCAAGTGTCATGCCAAAAATGTGCCTCTGACCCGCTCTTGCATATCCAGAATAAGCCACCCTTAACAAGCGCAACCCCTTTCTTGAGAGTATTCCAAATCATAGATCCCTTCCCTGTAAAGCTATAACGAGGGATATCACTTTGAGGAATCCCTGGAAAGTACTTTTGAGTCAAAATTTTGGTCCACACCCAGTCCTGTTCCACACACCAATGCCAATACAATTTAGCAGCTAGAGCCGTACCAGACAATAATGACTGCCTTAACCCAAGACCACCAAACTGTTTAGGGCTACAAACAACATCCCATCTAACAAGGCTCCACTTGGAAGATAATAAACTACCAGCCCATAAAAATTGTCTTGCTAAGGGATCAAGATCCCTAACAAAGCCCATCGGCGCCACCTGAATCATACACCTATAAAGAGGGAGAGCCTGAACCACAGATTTGAGCAACTAAACCTGACCCGCAAAAGATAGCCATCGAAGGGTCCAATGAGTGACTTTGACACAAAAATTTTCTAGAATAGCCTGCCAAGAATCCCTAGACTGCCTACCAACAAAAATAGGAATCCCAAGGTAGGTTAGCGGGAGATCCCCAATTTGAAATCTGAGAATATGAGCAATTCTCCTCTGAATGGAGTTCGGAGTATTGAAGAAAAAAATGGAAGACTTGCCCTCATTAATTGACTGGCCCGATGTAGCAAGATAAACATCCAACACCTTGCGCATGTTTGAAGCCTCCCTAATAGTAGCCATGCCCATCAAAGCAATGCCATCCACAAACTGTAAGTGAGATTGCACTGGTAAGCCACCTCCCCATTGCCATCCTTGAATGAAACCCCCCTCCACATTCCTTTTTATCAACCATCCCAAACCTTCCACCAAAAGAAGAAACAAGTAAGGAGAGAGGGGGTCGCCTTGTCGTAAACCCCGAGAAGCACCAAAGAGTTCAGAGTGCTCCCCATTAATCAAAACAGAGAAAGAAACTGAATTCACACAACTCATAACCCAGCGAATCCACTCCTCCTCAAAACCAAAGGCCCCCAGAACTTTTTGGAGGAAGGACCATCGAACTCTGTCATAAGCCTTGGCCATGTCAAGCTTGATGAACATAGCCTTATCTTTGGAGTTGGACATAGAATGAATAGTCTCTGTAGCAATAACCACCCCATTCAAAATCTGGCGGCCCACCACAAAACCACTCTGTTCCTTAGAAATCAGCAACAAAAGCCACTTTTTTAACCTATCAGCAATCAACTTAGAGATAATTTTATAAATAACATTGCAAAGAGAAATGGGGCGAAATTGACTTAACCGATCAGCCCCATCACCCTTGGGGATTAGAGCAAGGAAGGTAGAATTTAGGGCCCGAAGCATTTGCTTATTCTTTTGAGACTCTTGAACAACTGCCAATAAATCCTGCTTGATAATCTCCCAAAATTCTTGGAAGAACTCAGTCGGGAAGCCATCCGGACCAGGAACTTTACCCTTCTTCATTTGGAAAACAGTCTTCTCCAGCTCCTCCAGGGAAATATCACTCATAAGATGCTCCTTCATCTCCCAAGAGACCAAAGAAGGAATACAAGAGAGGACTTGAGCCTCTTCAACTGAGTCCCCCTGTGAGTCCTCCCTGAATAAAGAAGCAAAATACTACACAGCTTCATTTGAGATATCCTGAGTAGAAGAAAGAACCTCTCCCCTGTCAGTCACCAAAGCCGAGATAGAATTACCATGACATCTGGCCTTCACTGAATTGAAGAAGAAGG
This sequence comes from Sequoia sempervirens, assembly GCA_007258455.2. Taxonomy (NCBI): domain Eukaryota; kingdom Viridiplantae; phylum Streptophyta; class Pinopsida; order Cupressales; family Cupressaceae; genus Sequoia; species Sequoia sempervirens. Next base: position 69,436 of record VDFB02355228.1, on the reverse strand, counting down.
TAGTATTCTTGTCTCCCTCCTGAAGCCACTCAATCCGAGCTTTTTGTTTCCAGTAGATTTCCTCCCTCAGCTCCCACTCCTCTAGAGCTTTCAATGCCCTAGCCTTGTCCCGCAACAAATCCTTAGACACCCCATCCTCCCTAATCAACCTAGTAATACCATTCAGCTCAGCTTGTGCAACAAGCTTCACATGGTAAATGTTTCCAAAGCAATGTCGGTTCCATCATTTAAGCTGATACTTAACATATTGAAGGAGCTTAGCAAAATTATACATTGCAGTACCATAAGTAGGTCTACCATACCTCCACCATTCAGTAACACATCCATAAAGGTCAGGGTCCCGCAACCACATTAGCTGGAATTTGAAGGTTGGCGTTCGAGGCATCCGAGTAGAAGAGATAACTAGCTTTATAGGCCAGTTATTTGAACCTCTCCAGTCTAATATCTTAGAACTAGAAGACCACATTCCCCCAATCCAAAAGCAGGAGACCATGAAACGATCCAGTCGTTCAGCAATGCAACTATCACCAACCCTTCTGTTGTTCCAACTAAATTGACCATTGCTAGGTTTGATATCAACAAGATTGAGAGCAGATATATTGTCCTGAAACAATAATGCAGAAGGCTCTAGTCTTGCATTACCACCTCGTTTCTCAGCTAATTCAGTAATAGCATTAAAGTCCCCTACAATGATCCAAGGATGATAGGGAAATAGGCTATGAACAAAACAAATATGTGTCCATAAAAGAAGTTTACCCTGGAACTCAACAGGTGCATAAACATTGGAGAAAAGAACAAACTCTCCCAACTCAGGACACGAGGCAACCATGGATAAAGAGGACTTGAAGGATAACCACCACAAAGGTTGAATCTTCTGAGGGTTCCAGAAACAAGCCACACTCCCCGAGAATCCCTGAGCCCCAATACATTGGCATTGACCATTCTTCCACAACTTAGGCACTATACCCATCATGCACTCAACAGATAACTTGGTCTCCTGAAGAAAAAGAACATCAGGAGAATGACTTCTTACTAACTCATGAATAGCTTTTTGTCTAGGGCCACTGTTCAAGCCCCTTACATTCCATGAAATAATGATCATTTCAAAGGAGTCAAAAAATGAGAATCTAGGGTCTTAACAGACCCTGACTCCACCAAAGTCTCCCCCATCATCTTAATCTTTTCCAAATCTTTCTTCCTGCAGAGTTTAACACTTTTCTCCGACCCCCCCTTCTTGCCATCCTTTTGCAAAATGCCCAGTTGAGGAGAAGGCTTGCTACTCTTAACCACATCCGATCCAACATTCCATGCAGGAAAAGACGTGCTTCCATCCCCCTGCCCCAACTCAACATTTGGACCCGACATCACCTGAGCCCCAACCTACACATCAGTGACCATAGGTATGGCAGACTCCTCCTGTGGAACAGGAGGAGTAATGGAAGTGTGATCCTCCAGGCCAGAACCAACCACACTCGGATCCACACTTATTAACCCTGGATTAACTTCTTGTTGACCCAAATCATCCAGGACCTCAAACCTATTAAAAGTATCCTCATCTTGTCTCTCCATCAAAGTCCTCTTTTGTTCTCTATTCTGGTTACGAGCCTTAACAGGAACATAACCCTCACATCATCTGCACCCTCAACAGAAATAGGATTCTTCCCCTTATCAATATCAGGATTGTTACGAGGAGGAGGTGGAGGCTGAGGCACCACAGGCTTAGCCTTCGGGCATCTTCGCAACAGGTGACCATATTCATGACAGAGGCGACATCGGAAAGGAAGGGTTTCGTAATCCAATTGTTGTACCCAAGAATGGGGACCCACACACATATCAAAAGCATCTGGAAAAGGCCTACTCAAATCAATTTCCACACAAATTCGAGCAAAATTCATTACTTTCTTACCTAGGGTTTGTGTTGAAGACCCCACCGGCTTCCCAAGCATGTGCAGAACGTCCTCACGACAACATTCAATTGGAAATCTGGGCAGCCGAACCCACACTGGAACACGATTTGGAAGCTCCTCAGAGGGATTAAAGCCTGCATGCCATGGCTTGACGAACAACCCAACCTGGTTGTGAAAATAGGGCCCCCCCTCAAAAACCCTATTGCGATCAGCCAAGCAAATAAATGTGACCATGAAGAAATTATTTGCAAGCAGCGTGACCTCCATTTCACCCTCTGGTTCCCAAGTCCTTCTTGCCCAAGTTTCCAAAAATTGTAGAGACACTCTCAATTCCAAAAATTTGCAATATAGAGAATGCTTTGAATAATATTCAATATCCTCAGCAATCATTTCAATCAGAATGACCAATTTAGGTCTCTCTTTGCAACGCTCCAGACATCCGTTAATCTTTGTGATCCGAGATCCACCAGAAAAATTTGAATCTATAGACCCTGTATTCGGAGAGAAGAGGGTGTTATCAAAAACCCTTGCTCCTTGACTTGGTGATTTCAAGCCCACCGCAGCACGAAAATCCATGTCGGGTGCAGCCCTAGATGGCTCACCCTGAGACATAACCACCAACAGGCTTGGGATGGACATGCACAAGAAATAGCCGACCCCAGGCACAATAGATCAGAGGAAACCCTCACCTGCAACACACACCGTCAAACCCAAAAAAAAACGCAGCAAAAGGATTAACCCCCCCCCACAAAACTAAACAGACGCCCATCCCAACCTTCGCACAAATAGAGAAAACAAACACAAGCTAGGGCTCGAATGCCCTAGCTCGATTCCTTGCAGTTACAGACCAAAACACCATCCTCATTAAAAATATCAATCATGGAATTATCATTGCTACTCTTTAATTAGCTTTTTAGCAAGTTTATAGACTTAGATATTTAATAAATGAATTATATAAGTGTAGGAAGATATTTATTAAATTGATTATTGTGCTTGGGATAAATAGAAGTATTAGTGAATTTTCTTACTTTGCTTTTTAATTGATGAAAATGGTTATTTGATTGAGAATTGGATGATTTATTATTTAAATTCCTTATAGTTAATGATATGGTGTTATTTAATTGGATGTGATATTTTACTTTGTTCTTGTATGGATTAGTGTTATCTCCAGAGGTTAGGGAAAGTGTGAGTGTATTTCTATGGTTGCATCTTTTTGGTTCATGTTGATACCATGTGGGAATTTGTGGGTGGTACCCTGTTGTGAGTTATGATTTTTTTGGTTGAACATTGTGGTACCCGTTTCTTGGTTTTGGTTTTAGGGAAACCATAGGGGGGAGTGGCTCTTCTTGGGGCTAGTGTACAAGTGGTCACCCTTGAAAGAGTTTCCTTGATTTAGTGAAAACATAATTAATTTACTTAGTGGATTGGGTTAGTTATCACATAACAAGATAAAAATATACACCTCACCCCTGCCGTTAGCGCTCCCAAAGGCTAAGGACGGGTGGGAAGACCTGGTTAATAAGGTCACTATCTTGTCTTCACGAAAGGTAGATGGCTCCGCATGAGTCACCCTATGGGGCGACACCTTGAAACATAATGTCTGGTTAACCATAGATGGAGGCGACTCTTAGATTATAGGTAGTTTGGTGAATCCATGAAGGCCATGTGATGACACTCTCCCATTATGCACCTTTGTTTCCCTGGTTCTTGTGCCTCTAGAGTTGTTTTAGTTGTTTATTTATTGATGAGGATGCAACCCGAGACTTAGAAAATAACCCACAAACAAGAGAATAATTTCATTATTCAGAAAATGGAGCTTCTTACATGCAGAGGATCTCAAATCCCCAAGTTCTACAACACATGCAAGTTACAGAAAACTACAGAATCACCCTTTTGCAATATGCAAGCTTGTCCCCAAAAAGTTACCCAAAAATTAGAAACCCGCCCATAAATAGAGCTCATCTTTAGTTTGGAGCCAAAACAACATTCAAATTTGAGTTTAGGCGGTTGGGCGCCGAAAAATTACAACTTGAAATTCAAATTTCAAAAGAACATTTGCAATTGTATCTTCTAGAAAGTGCGCCAACTTCTCGGGACCATAACTTTTGATCCGGGACTCCAATTCGCGAACCGTTTGAACCGTTGGAAAGGTCTCGAAGTCAAGAACGCGCTCAAAATGAGCTATGCCAATTTTGGCAAGTTTTGGGGCCGATCCAGAAACTCTAAGTGCCTCAAATCTAAATCAGAAGATTTTTAGGTGCAAATCTGGGAAACTAAAACTACAATATCTTTCAACCCAGGAATAGAAAATGAAAACCGTAAATTGGGAATTTCATTATGATGAAAAGGGTATCCAAAAATGTAAAAACATCTAAAAACTGATAAACTTGAAATTTAATTATTTTTGGGTGATGCAAGATTGCCCTTACACCACTGGATGCTCCTGCATCATTTATTGTTGATGTTTATGTTTTTCGTGGGCTTGATTCTTGTGATGTGTGTCCTTTTTGTTTGAGTTTGTGGCCGAGGGTTCTTTCTTATCGACTCCTTGCACGTGGGGTGTTCCTTCGGGTCCACATGGTCGAGTGGAAACGTGTAATGCACCCATTGGGTCCCAAGTTGTGATCGTGGCATGGATATAGTTACAACGATCTCAGAGCTTGCACGAAGAAGATTGTACCTATGAAGAGTTCTCTTTCATTATTGTACTTTTGTATTATTGATTGTACCCTTCCCAATGTTATAAGGGAAGTGGCCTTGTAATGTAACTCTGATTTTATATTGTGTTGTATCTGTGGAAATATATTCCACATTTGTAACTTTGAACTCTGAAGATGAATATAGTATTATGTGATTTATGTTTATGAATTTATATCTTATTCTTGTTGTACTTATATCATGTTTTATTCTTGTTTCTTTCTTCCACTTTAGTTAGTATCATTTATCATTAATTGTTGGGTTCGTTTAAGTAACGTACCACGTACCCCTTAGGATTGGGTTAATGCTTTATGTTATATCTATGTTGTATAAATGTTTATTTGTTGCATTGTGTAATTTTTATTTTTATTTAAAAAAAAAAAATTTGTTTTTGTTGTAGTTGTCCTATGGGGTTTTGCGTGGTGGGTCATTACATATTATCAAAATTTAATATCTTAATGAAAAATTCCAAGTTATAATCAATAAATCTAGGGCTCAATCTTAGCTAGTTACATCAATAATTTATTTTGACTACAACCAAGGAATATAAAATTCAAGTTTTTAGTAGTGCATATGACATATTGAATAATTGTGCTACTAATTAGTAGATTCATAGGAGTTACATATAATAAAGAGTTAGATAAAGTAAAAAACCTTCTTAATTATAATCTAATATTAATTAGTCATTTCACACCTCTTTATCTTCTAAATTTCAAATGTTCATTCACATACAATATTAATGATTTTCTAGGATCAAACCTCATGATAAGTCAATAATGTCGATTGATGCCCTATATTTGTATGTTTTTAGGACTACTAAATAATATCTTATCTTAAGAAAACACTAAATTATCTCTACAAATTTTAAGGTTTGGATAACTATATAAAAATAAGGAGTCTAAGGCATTGCTTCACCTAAATATTTATAAAAATATTAAAGAAACACTAAAAAATAACAATTCAACATATCAATGTATTTCAAGAACTTGTCCTAAAGAAAAAATAAGTCTTTTATCAACTAAAAGTAAGACAAAGAGAAGAAATAAAGGCTCTTTGAATCTATCAATAAATATACCCAAACCCAAGACCCTTTTTTCATGTATAATAAGCTAAGTAATGCAACATGAAACAATGGACTCAATGAAACCAATTAGGCTATATGGGCTAAAATGGATACACGAATAAAGCATCAATGAATCCTCAATTTAATTAGCAAATAAATTTCTAAAGACTAAAGAATGACTAACAAACAATAAAATATACAAAGACCAAGATCAGGATGATCAAAAGAAGGGGGTTATTTGCTTTTCTTAAGGAAAATAAGGCATGTTGTGCAAGAAATAATAGCTGATAACTATGTTGAGAAATTCTCTCGAGCATTTAAAAAATAAAAGAATGTGTTTAGAAGCCAGGATCTCTAGATAAAAAAATAAATGTAGGGGAAATAAATCATAAACAAGCAAGTGAGGAAAAACATAGTTCAAAAACCAACATCTCTTAAACCAAAGTTTGTTCTCATAAATTTCCTTCTTTCACTAAAATTTTCTAGGAGTTGTCATCACAATTTAGGTATGAGGCTAGTGTATAAAATTGCCTTCAATTAAATAGAGGTCAATTTATAATATGCACGTATTTAAGTTGACATAATCACCAACCACTTGAAACATTTCTCCCTTTCCAACCATGCATCTATAGCCATGATAAAGTTATCTCTTACCCCACTCAACATAGAGTAGTACTTGTTACCTATTTTTGCTACTAGCTCAAATAGGTAGAGTATTAGTGATTGCAAATGAAAAGATAGGTACATTTTTTATTTTTGCTATATTACATTCCCTATGCATAAAGAAATCAAAAGACTATTCTACCATATTGCAGTATGCAAATGCATATAACATAGGAGAATTTTGCACAAATATTTTCAAAGAAAACATAATCTTTATTGATAATGTAAATGTGTATTGTCTCACACAAGCCATGAGATTGGCTCTTTTAATGTAAATGATAGAAAAGAATATACATTTATAGATATTCAAGAAAAGTATGCACATATATGGGAAAGGAGACCAGTCATTTCCTAAATGACTGGTTCTAGTTAAGTTGTCATGCATCATCTTCACTCTTGTGCTTGTCGTGTTTCCAACTTTTGCTTCCTTGCTACTCCTAGTTGCTTGCATCTGTGAGAAAGAATGTTGTTAGAACAATGAAAGGTCTATAGTTACTATATGCACATACCTCTATAAAAATATAAACTAATCAATCATCTGCATTAAAAGAAGTAGATATGTCATAGACATCTAGGAAAACAACACGAGGATTATCAAACACATCCATCATATGCTCAGTTTTTATCTAACATGTTTGCTTCTTGTGTAGGTATAGGGAAAATTATGTTGTCTATTTCATCAAATTACATGTGGGATAAAATGTGGCTCCCACAAGGGTTGAGCCCAACGTGTTGCTTTCTCGGTTTTTGAGAGAAGTAAAATTACAAATACATGTATAAGTTGCAATAAACTAGTGATAGTCTCTCATGGTGGTTATATTAAGCAAGTGTCTACCACTCATGATAATGAGTTGATAAAATTTATAGTATAAAGGGGTTTTAGTTCAAGTTTGAAGCCAGAATCATAAACGAAACAAGGTTTAAATGCTAATATCATTTCATTATCATCAATAAGAGATACTTGCTTAATAGAGCCAAAATGATGCAGTCAAAAGCTTTAATGATTCTTAAATTTTAAAGAAAATAGGGACATAATAAGTTAAATTTTGAGAGCAAGGTGACATTTCCAAAAGACGGCTCAATCACTTGAGAATCTTCTACGGACATATTTTGAGGAGTTTATGTGAATATGTTGATCACAATCAATGGCATGACTAATTCATTGCCAATAAAATACAGCGGTGAAAATGATAGGAAGCATTGCATAGACTTATTCAAAGTTTAAAAAAAGTGTTAGGGCATATATCATAAGTTTTCCATGAAGACATTGAACTTTGGATGAGGTTTTAAACAACATGATAGTCAAATTCCTGTCCAATACAATCACAAAATAAAGCTAATGATAATTCTGGTTTTCCAATAAGAACCTCTATAGGATAGTCACTTCAAGATGAGGTTGTCATATAGGTTATGAAGGAATCATTGTCATATATATTTCGATACAATGCCACACATCAAAGCAATCAGCCAGGACAACAAGAATGAACAGTGATATAAGGGGATTGAAGGCATGTTGTATTTGCCATCCCAAAGAGCAATGTAGATTGTGGAAAATGAGTGATTGAAATGCATTGTCAATCATCATTAAGTAGTGAAATATATGCACTAAGGACATTGTTTTCAGCAAGATAAATAGTTGTTCTATGCTATTTGTGCTAAGAGAACCATTAGGTGTATAAGTAGTGAGCAATGCAATTAGTAAAGTCAGGATAATGTGCAATCACCAATGCTATAATAGAGGGTTTTCAACATAAAGAAGCTCATATGATATGATACATGAGAGTATGGATAGAAAATGAAAAGAAAAGTAAATCCAGAATGGCTAAGGTGGGGTTCAGTTGAGAACAAGTCCTCGAGTAAAGCTATAGCCTATGTGGAAATCAAGCCCTAGGCTTGCAAAAGTGAAAGATCCAGTATGAGGGAGTCTTCAACCATAGATTGTTTTTGAAATCCCACCAAATAATGAAGCAACATTCATTTCTTAACATGTACTTGTCTTTCTTCATATTCATCAAAACCCTCTTGGGATTTATTTTAGAAATAAAAAAATTGCTGAAGAGAGTGGGAAAAGTGGCGTGTAGAGGAGGATAGAATGACTGTGCAAGGTTTGAAGGAGCACACCATTTGAAGGAGTCTATTGGGCTAAGAAAATAGTTCATGCCACATTGTGGTTTTTTAAAAGATAGTAATCTAATACCACAAAGGAGAAGGAGCTTTGTTGTTCAAATATGGCTTCTTCATTTTAAAAAATGCATTGTGAGGGACCGCGCTGAAGTAGAGTGGGGGCACGCAAATAAGGGAGAAATAAAAGTTGAAAGGCAGTTTGAGTTTGGAGTAGAAGCCTTCGGCCTGCAAGAAAAAGGAGTTCTTCTAATAGGAAAATAGCCATGGCATTAGAATACAAGAGAAATGCACAGACAAACACAAGAATGTATATTATTTTCTATGTATAAGCTCAAAACAAATAAAATTAATACTGACAGTGAAATAACAAGAAATTCATAGAAGAATGCAGAGAGTATATTCTTTTGTAAATATGCTTGAACTCAAGCTATTTTTACTTAAAAAATGCAAATAGAGTTCGATTTTGAGTTTTTTACTACATAATAAAAGGAGAAAAGTGCAAAAGCTTTTGCCCATACCCGACTGTATATGTCGATTCAACATAAGAATATTGAAAAGGAGTCACTGTGTTCAAATCTTCCATGAACGAGCTCCAGACTTCCTGTGCATGAACCATGGTGGCGCTTCCAGCAAGGGAAAATGGAAAAATTTAAATAAGTGAGTTTGACCATGAATTTTCTCTTTAGGGTTTCATTAACCCTAATACATGTCGATGGGAGATAGGCATTAGGGTTAATGCATTACATGATAGGCATTACCATGTCCTTCTATGTTTAGCATTTATGCCTTATTTCATGCTTTATTTTCACTTCTTTGCATTACATAATAATCATAGCCAAGTCATGGCTTTTGTATTTATTTTGCATTCCTTATATAATGTAAAGTATTTTGGTCAAATGATGCATTATAAATCACTTGGTCAAAGTTACTATTGTTTAATGCAAAATGATATATAATGCAGATGGATTTGCTACATTGGTTATGGGAGTGGTCAAATAAGTGTTTTATTACTTTCCAAGCATATAGGAAAGTTGGGGGGATTATCAAACATGTGGAGAGAATATAGGGGGATTTTACTCACTTTGTTGGAGAGTTAAAGAGTATTTAGGCCCATTTTTGCATGCTTTATGATAGATTTGGTCAAAATTGACCTGTTCAAACATATTGGAGCTCTTTGAGGGAGGTTTCAGTTGCTAAAATATAGGCTTTTTGGAGGCATACGAGCTCAGAAGCTTCTAGTTTCTTTTTTGGTGGATGATGGGAGATGATGGATATATCCTCATTTTTGACTCATTTGGAGTCATTTCTTACTTGTTCTTTTTATGCTTTGTGACTTTGGAGTCCTTTGGAGAAAAGACAATACTTTATAACTCATTTGGGAGATGAAATATAGATAATGCCTTGGAGACTACTGATTTCAAGTTTTTCCTTCTTATTATTGTAGTATTTGTGCATTATTGAGTGATTGATCAAGTTGCTTGTGAGATATCTTAATCTCCTTGAAGTTTTGTATGACATTTTCATGCCTTTTCTACAAAAGTATGTTTATGCAGGTTGCAAGTTGTGTCTAAAAGTTGCATATATCTTTGAAATTGTGAAAGTTACTTTTCCTCTTTAAAGGTTAATGCATTCAAACCTTCTTGTGAAATATTTATGCATAAGCCTACAAAAATAAATTGTGCAATTTAGCTCTATCAATAGTGGCCAAGCGTATGCAAGTCTGAATCTTCATAGCCCTTGTTAGTTTGGTGTATCACCCTTCTTTTTTAGTTTCTGTTTTCATTTTAAGCATTTCTCTCTCCCTTTTCCTTTGCAAAAAATAATTATTTTTAGGTGATAACCGACTAGGACTAGTTTCATCTAGAGATTCACTCCAAATTTTAGGTGACCCACAACTTAGGAGTGATTCAATGTTTCTCTAGAGTGATAATTCATGTAGCTTAACTTGTTAAATCCTACAGCTTAGCTAGGCTGCAACTTTAGAAGATAACATTACTACTACCCAAGAATCTATAGCCTAGATAGAGGTTACTTGAAACACCTAGAAAAATAAGTTCTTTTTTATTTCATATTTTCTTATACTTTCATTTCTTCTAATTTTTCTTTTCACTTTCTTTTTATTTCATCCCTTTTTTAGAATCCTATCTCAATTTATAGGTAGTGAAGCCTATTTTCAGATTCAAGACCATACTGGTAATAAACAAGGTAGGATTATAACATTCTTCATTTGATATCTTGATCCTTATATTCAACAACTTATTCTAATAGACCCAAAAATTATTAATGTGTATTATATATTAGGTTTAAGGAAAATATCTTCAAATAAACTATAATCCATCCAAAATTTATCTAGTCATGCATACATTCATGTTTTTTATTAAGATAAGTAGGGGAAGAGCCCCCAACCTATATAGAGCAAATAATACTAGAGCTACAACAAAAGAACCAACATAATAGTAAAATCTAGTCAACAAAATATCAAAATCAAGGAAATATCATGAATTGATAGAAAAATGATATAATGATGGGTTTGAATCAATATATCCACAAAATTATCCAATTCAACTTTATCAACTACAACTTCTTAGTGCCATAAATTGATAAACAATCAAATGTAGAACAAAAACACAAGTGCACAACCATAACACTAGATTTACGTGGAAATTCCTAGAAGGGAAAAACAATGATGAGAAAGTTCCTTGGAGCTACTATCCAAATCTAGCCTGAAATGAAAATAGGATTTATAACAAGTTTTATGGCTTCAACCAAAGGATTTATACAACTCCCTACAAATAAAAACACTTACAAAATGAGGCTACAACCTCAGAACAACCTTGACAAGAACTAATAGTCAATTTCCACCACAATACCTCTGCTTTCTTATGCCTTTGGCTCACTACCTCTAGCACACTTCTTCTACTTAACAACTTCTACTACCTTTGGCTCACTACCTCCAACACACTTCCTTTACGAGCATTAAAAATGAAACAATAACCAAAAAATACATGATTGAACCTATTTGTAGAGAGTCTTCTTGCTTGGTAAGATCTTCCTTGAGGTATGATGAGATATGCTTCTTCCATATTTCTAGTATTTGCTTTCTCCAATTCCCTTTTGAGGAAAAAATATTTCTTTCTCAAGCTCTTGAAATTTAATTTCACCTTCTTCTTCATCCAGAGTTTTGTTAGAGCCATTAGAGATCACCTTGGCCATGAATAGAGATTCTCCTACTTCATCATTTGATGAGAAGTGATTTGCTTCTTCTGAGGATCAATAATCTTCTTTGGAAATAAGGTTCTTCCTAAAGTTGTTTCTCTTGAAACCCTTGCTGCTACTTTCAGTTTCTCTAAAAGGACATTTAGAAGCATAATGACCAATTCTTCCACAATTAAAAAATTTGAAAGGTAATTTACCTTTATACTTGCGTGATCCCTTCTTTAACTTTCTCACAAATTTTTCTTCTTCTTCCATAGATTCACTGTTTGAACTAGATGCTTCTTCTTTCTTCACAAATTTGAATGAAGATTCTCTTTTATGTGTACCTTGAACTTCACTTCTCATCTCATAGGTAGTGAGAGATCAAAACAACTTTTCCATGGTAATATTTTTCATATCTTTGGCTTCTTCAATTGCAGAGACCTTTGAATCAAATCAGTGAGGGAGAGTTCTCAAAAATTTATTTACAACCATTGATTTAGTTATATCTTCACTGAGTCCATCGATTCCATTGACTACTTCATCCACCCAGACCAAATAGTTGGCAATGTTTTCTTCTTCTTTCATCCTTAGATTCTCAAACAACATTTTCTAAGATTGCAATTTTGCTTGTTTCACACTTTCATTTCCTTCATAGAGGTTTTTGAGCTTATCCCATATCTCCTTGGTTATCTTGCATTGCACCAACTTTACAAACTTAGAGTTTTTTAAGCCACTCAAGATAGCATTCTTTGCTTTGACATTGTTCTCATGGGCCTTCTTAGCATTAGCATTTGTAATAGGATGAGCAGGTTCATTATAATCATCCTTTATAGCTCTCCAAACATCATACCCTAGTGAAGTAAGGTAGGATTCCAGCCTCACACTCCAAAAGGCATAGTTGTTTCCATCAAGCAACAATGCTTTAGAGGAGGACTTGTTCTAAGCCATGTGTTCTAAACCAAGATCTACCTTTAGCTATTAGGCTACACCAAGGAACTTAGCACTTATGCCAATTTTTAGAACACAATAATATATTGAGAGGGGGGGTGAATCAGTATATCCAAAAAAATATCCAATTCAACTTTATCAACTAAAAATTCTCAATTCCATAAACTAATAAATAATCAAATGCAGATAAAAAACACAAGTGCACAACCCTAACACCATATTTATGTGGAAAACCCTAGAAGGAAAAAAACATAGTGAGAAAGCTTCTTGGAGCTACTATCCAAATCTAGCCTTACAAATGGAAACTAAGATTTACAACAATTTTTATGGCTTAAACCAAAGGAAGTCTACATATCCCTACAAATAATAACACTTACAAAATGAGGATGCAACCTTAGAACAACCTTGAAAAGAATTGATGATCAACTTCCATCACAATACCTTTGCTCAACAACTTCTACTTCTTTTGGGTCACTTCCTCCAACACACTTCTTTTGCTTAAAAAATTTTGTTGTCTTCGGCTCGCTGCCTCTAGCACACTTCCTCTGCTCAACACATATACTCTGGCCTTGACTCACTGACTTCAACACACTTGATATACTTCTTTGCATACTCATATACACTCTATTGCCTTTAGCTCATTACTTTTGGCACATTTTCACACACCATAATCATTACATCTTGTGACAAACATGATCTTCGATTTATATACTACACAAGCTTTAATATGTTTCTCCTTTTTGACCATGATGAAACATGCAACGACCATAATAAGTTAGCTCTAAAAACATCCACTAAAGTAGGGAATCAAATATGATCCAAGCCAAGAGATAGTAGGACCTATTTTACCTTTTCACACAACCTTGCACTAGCACACACAATAAAAACTTGGCGCAAACACTTCAACATTCCAAGTCAGCGAAACAAACACTTAACCTTCCATGCACTCACTCCAGACCATGAGCGGTACTTGAGAGACCAAATAACATCATGTAGATTATATTACAAGCATCATATGATATTCAAGAACATTATCATACACCCCTCTTACAAATTCATGCAATATTATGTTGGTGTAAGCAAATAGACACTAAACCCAACATCACTTACAAACCCAAAAAGCATAGTCTTGAGAAAGAACATTGAAAACTCAACTTATGGTATACCAAAACACCTAAAACTTGAAATGAAGAAACAAATAGATAATTTTAACTCATCCTCCATACCGCAGAACCACAACATCAATTGCAGAGAAATATGGAGCATTTCTCTTGACCTTCTTGATTGCAACAACACAGTCTTCACTCTGCTAGCTCTGGAAACTTCTACTTATAACTTTCATCCACTGTAAATAGGAACATACATGCTTCACAATTTTTTCTGTCTCACTTCCAAACTGCAAGGCCATATCTTCAAATGCGCATGAATAAGGAGGAATGTAAAGCATTCTCCCGAGCTTCTTCAGTACAACTTCCTGAACCACTGACTACATGAAAAAAATTCATGCTTTCTTTCATAACTTATATAATTCTTTACATCAAGAGACAAATAATACAATATTATGGGTAACAATTACAAAACTCTTCATCAATATGAAGAAACCATAATTTCTTCATATCAACATTCACCTATTCATGAGCAACAAAAAATGTAGAACAATTATGTACAACATGCTCAACACTTCATACTACTTTTGATCAAACTATTGATTGCATCACATGTAACCTTCATCACTGAAAACACATGCAATAAGACAACATTCTACTGACATCAATGAATACACCTAGAACAATTTATAACTTAATGACAATAAACAAGGTAGGATTATAACATTCTTCACTTGATACCTTGATTCTTGACTTTAACAACTCATTCTAATAGACCCAAAGATTATTAATATGTGTTATATATTAGGCTTAAGAAAAATATATTCAAATAAACTATAATCCATCAAAAATTTAGCTAGTCATGCATACATTCATGTTTTTGATTAAGATAAGTAGGGGAAGGGTGCCCAACCCTTACATAGAAAAGCATACCAGAGCTACAACAAAACACAACCAACATAATAACAAAATATAGTCAACAAAATACTGAAATCAAGGAAATAACAAGAAATAATAGCCAAAAAAATTAAATGAAAGCAACAATGAAGAACAAAGGAAAAAACTATAGGAGAAAAACTACTGACCAAACAAAACAAGAAACACTAATAAAGAGTATTCTAGTCAGAAACCATAATGTATGGGGTTTCCTCCCATTTAAGATAACTTCAAGGACATTTATTCTTCTCCTTATTTGAGACATAAACTAACCCCTCCATATTTTTGTTTTTATTCTTCTTGTCCAATTTAGTCATAACTGTCACCACTCCCACCACAGTTTTCCTCATCATACCATCAATAGTTTTAACCATTTTACTCAAAGCTTGCTCTAGGGTGACAATTTTCTATTGGTAGAAGGCTAGAGACTCCTACAAACTATCATATTTCTCTTTGAAACTAGGAAAATAAAAAAAGTCTTGAGAATTTTCAATAACTTCTACCCTTACCTGAAAATCTTCAATTTTAGCCATATAAATTTGTATATTGTTTTTTTTACTGGTAATGTTCTCATTATTTTATTTTTCTGCAATAGCCTCTTTGTCATATTCCTCATAAATTTTGATATTATTTAAACCTTCAAGGGCCTCCCTAGAATCTAGGGGCATAACATAAGGAGGGGAATGAGAGTTTTCGTGGGTAAAGTCTAGTTCTTCATCAGAGTACTCCACATCTTGAATGAGAAAAGTGTCTTCTAATTCCTCCTCCATATCAATACTTTGAGTGGAAATATGAAGATCTAATGAAGTTTTAACCCCTGCTGATATTCTCACAATCTTGGAAAAACTTTTCCCCTTGAAGAAGCATAACACCCCCCTTTGGTGTTTTCCCCTTTTGAAATGCCAATCGCAAGGCTAGGGGGATTGGTCACAATAGGAGTCTTAAAAATCTTATTGCAACATAGTTTACCTTCAACATCTAGAACAACCTTATTTCTCTTAGGAAGAGGGGGAGTAACATAATTCCCTTTATCCTAAAGGGATACCAATATTTTTTTTTGTCTTGACTCCTCATCAATGAAATTCTTGATTTAAATCCCCTTATTTAATTTTTTCTTCTTGGAGGTAGGGGTAGTAGGAGAAACCCTTATATTAAGACCTTTAGCATGGGAGGTAGATGGGGTAACTTTTGTGAAATTAATCCATTTTTTCTATTTATCATTGGGAGAAGGATTAGGGTTTTACCTTGGGATATTTTAAGGGCCAGGAGCAAGAAGATTAGTAGTATGTGTAGCATTAAGACAAACATTATATAGTGTAGACATCAACCCTTGATGGAGGGGTAGGTAATCACCTTAATGCATTTCTCCAAAGAAGAACAAAGAAAGAAGGGGAAACTAACAAAGTGCTTATGCCCTAGGTGATTCAGTAGAGGGAAATGGTAATAATGCATAGTAGCAAAAAAAACCTCCAATGTGAAGTACTTAATTAAATGGTAACTTACCATACCCCACAAAGTAGGCATGTATTCATGGCTAAACACATTTTTATGGCATTTCATCTCCTTTCCCTCTTCCAAAAAAAATCAATATATTCTTGGTAGACATTTTGAGTAAGATGAAGCACCTTATATCCCTCACAACTCATACTCGTAGTTTACAAAATAAACTCCTCTATGACTTCAATTTCAATGCCACCAACCTAAACATGACCAACATGCTATCTATTAACAAATAGAGCCATAAGATCATCGTCACAAGCTTTCATAGCCCTAAAGAAATTAGTTGAACCCCACTCTCAAATATCACCTAGAATTTAAGGTTATTTTTTAAAGAGACAAAGGTGGTGGGTTCAACTTTATCCATCCTACATGTCCATATTCTTCCATTTGATTTTTTTTCTTAGGGTTTTCTTACTAGGCTTTACCATATTGATGGGTTGAGCAATTCACTAGATATTATTGATTTTTAATTCAAGGGGAAAGGAAGCTTGAGGGAGTCTCTAAGCTTAAACTCTTTAATATTAGCTTTGATGTCATTTTTTATAGGTTGAAAAACCTCTTTGTTGTTTCTCACCTCCTCTCTAAAGAATATATTGTTTGACTCCTTCCAAAAACCTTAGGCAAGGAATGGGAGAATTTGGTTCCATAATTATGTCATGATAGGATAAGAAAAAGGACAATTCTTTATTCAGATCAGGATAAAATATTTAATATCAACTAAGACAATCCAAGAAACCTCAAGAGAAGTAAAGAACTCTTCCCTCACTTCCTAGGTAAAAATACAGTGTAAGAACAAATGTTCTATAGATTATTATTTTGCACAATAGAGGACACATCGATTAACAAAATTAAACCCTCCCTTCACAATATTATCAATAGTCAGAATTTTATTGTGGCCAGCAATACACCAAAAGAAATTTATTTTTGGAATAAGCCTTTGGTTCCGAATCAACTTCCAATTGAATAAGGACATAGTAACTTCATTAACAATCCTACTATAAGATGAAGCAACCGAGAAGCAACCAAACAAGTTGGGAGACCAAATTATTACATCTTCTCTAGATAGAGTTAAAAAAGTGCAATATCCTAGATGCTTCAAGAATTGGTTTTTAACCACACCTTTCCAATAGTTTGAAAAATATGAGGGAGAAAATGTTTCCATTTTAGGTCTTGAACTTTCCAATCAATATAACCAAAAAACTTAGTGCCATACAGCTTGATCAAAGGATTCGTGAAGACAACAAAGGAAGGGACAAAAAATAGGCTAGAATTATTACACCACTTATCATCCCATAAATTAATTTTTTTACCATTCTCCACACACCATCACACACCATTTGATCTCTTGTCTAAGAAAGAAATTTTTTTTTAAAACATTCCATATTATTGAACCTTAAGGTATAAAAGAGAAGAGAAAGAAGTTGTTATATGTATTCCCTAGGTATTTAGCTTTAGCAATATTAGCCTAGTCTTTTTCATTCAAATGTAGGTTCCAACCAATTTTAGATATAAGTGCTTTATTGAACTACTGTATCCTTCTCATGCCTAAACCTATAAACATTTTGGGTTTATAGACCATATCCCAATTAACCAAATAAATTATCTTTTTTTCCTCCATACTTGTACATAATTTTTTTCTATATTTTCTCTATATGCTCCACCATAAAATCCAAGATCTTGAATAAGGACAAAAAATAAGCAGGTGTGTTTTGAAGAGATTCTTTAAGAAGTTGATACTTACTTGATAGGATAAGAAGTTTTCCTTTCCAATTGGATTGTTTTGGATCCTTTCCACATACAGTATCAGTAATTATTGGGAAAGTTATTAGTAGCTAAAGGTAAACCAAGGTATGTAGTAGAAAGATCAATCTTTTGAAAGTCAATAATTTTGATAAAAAAAATTTGGAGATCCACTTCAATATTGAAGAAACAAAGGCCACTTTTATTGTAGTTAATATGCTGACTAGATAACTGAGCATACCTACTCAATAATTTTTTCTACTGTTTGGTTTCCTAAATAGAGGAGTACCCAAATAAGATAGTATCATCCATAAATTGTTGGTGAGAGGAAGGAGGTAAATAAGAAGTAGCTTGAACGCCTTTGAGATTCCTCTAAAGGATAAGTTTATCATCCCCCCTAAAAATTTAGCCACAATGATAAAAAAAATAGGGGGAGATCAGATCTCATTGTATAATACCTCTTTCACTAGGGAAGCAACCTCTAGGAACACCATTAAGAAGCACATAAAACTTAGGATTTATAACACATTCTTTGACAAGCTAAAGAATTCTTCCTTGGAAACCGAACTTTTGAAGGTTAACCAAGAGGAAAGACTAGAAAACTGTATTAGAGGAATTAGATATATCAAGTTTTAATTTTTTCTATTTTCTTATTGTCTTCCATGGAGTGAATTATCAACAACATCAAGATTTTTTCTTTCCTAGACAAATCCTTTTTAGTTTTGGGATATGCTTAATTCTCGACGCAACCAATTTAGAGAATTTTATAAACAATATTGCACAAGCTTATGGGTATAAAGTCCATTAGGTTATCATATTATTCTTTTTTAGGCACTAAGGAAATGGAAGCAGTATTAAGTTGTTTTATTATCTTACCAAAATTAAAGAAATATTTAGTAGCGACAATAAGATCATTTTTAACAATCTCCCAAAATCCTTGAAAAAAGGGAGGAGGAAGCCATCAGGCCTAGGAGCTTTATAAGCTCCAAATGAGAAGACAACAACTTTGGCTTCTTCCTTAGATAATTCCTTCATTTCCTTATTCTCTTTATCAGTCAGGACCTTTGGAATAACATCAAATATTTCATCTTGACTATTAAATTCACCAATATTTCCCTTGTAACCTTTTTTAAAGAAGGAGACAACAACCCACTCAATAAGCTCATCATTATTAAGAGAATTTCCCATATCATCTGTAGACACCTAAATTTGGACACTTAATTTATCCAAATTCATCCCCTTTCGTCTTATTTTCATTAATTAAGTAATATTGCTATTAATATCCTTAATTCTACCAAATCCCTAAGGTATTTAATTAATAAATAAATACCTTATCTCTTTAATCCTCTTTTTCATCAAATGAATTAAATAAATATCACATTTATTTAATTCCTCATATGTCCCATCCTCCATCATTTTTTATCTAATCCTAATCCTTCTTCTAATCTCATCATTAGGATGTGCACATGCCTAATCCTTGATTAGGAGGTGTCACATCCTCCAACTTTTGCAAGTTGGCCTCTAATCTTTCTTAGCCACCTAACCTTCCTCCAACCCCTCATCAACTTGTCTAATCACCCCCTTTAGTCAACTCTTCCCATCCCCCAGGGAATTTTTAATTCCTTTTGTCTTCCCAAAGTCCTTTGAGGAATTTTTAATTCCACTCTCATCTTTCAAGGAATATTAAATTCCTTTTCTCTTCCCCATGTCCTTTATGACATGTGTCCTTGGTCAACCTTATTAAAGGCTTTCTCTTTTTGGGCAAGGCACTCCACTTCCCCATGTGAATTTTTAATTCACTTTTTAATCCCCCAATGCACTCAAAAGGAATTTTTAATTCCTTCACTTCTTCCCACATGTCCTCTCTTTATTCTTTATTCTTTCCCCTCTTCCCATAAGGATATTTGAGGAATTTTTAATTCCTCACATGTCCTCTCACCCCCATGGGACAAGGACATCCTTTATGGGGATATCTTGACCAAATCCCTATGGTCCTTTGAAGTACATCCATGTCATGTACTTCTCTTACACCTCATGTCCACCTCATCTTTCTTAAGCCTCTCCCCTTGCCACATGCCAAGATGTGAGGGCTTGTGAGTTCTCAACTCACCATAGCCCTGCATCTTGGCCATGTTGGGATCAATCTCAACCGTCCATTTCTTCTTGGAATTCTCAAAATTCCTATAAATACCCCCTCTTTTCTCTCATTTGAGGGGAGATCATTTTGCTAGCCAAACTCTTACAATTTTTTTTTTCAATCTACACTTAGCCATTTGCATCCATTTTGTCCAACTATCTTGCATCTCACACTTCACATCTTGCATCTACAATCGACCCACAAATGGGTCTTTTTCTTTCATGTTTGTTGTTTTTGGCATTTTTGCAGGTTCAGGTTATAGATTGGCAGACCTGACCTCTCCGGTGGCGGACCTGACCTCCGGTGGCGGACCTGACCTCTCCAGTGGCGGACCTGACCTCTTCGGTGGTGGACTTGCCCTCCGGTGGCAGACCTGACCTCTCCGATGGCAGACCTGACCTCCGGTGGCGGACCTAACCTCTCCGGTGGTGGACCTGACCTCTCCAGTGGCGGACCTGACCTCCCGAAGGTGAAATTTCAAGTTTTTACCAATTGTTCTTTGGTAAATTAGGCACATAGTTTAATTAGAGGGGTCAACAAACCTTGTTTGGCGTGCTTGTGGAAGGCTATTTGATGTATCCAATCCCCTTGTGCCATTTGGCGATCCTGGGTGACGAGAAATCATAGCTTTCCAAGTCCTTTGAGTCACCCTATTTCCATTTTCTTAGTGGGACCTGCTTGGGGATTTCATCACCCCAAGGGAAGATTCCAACCACGCGTACCGGCGGGGTATATAAAGGGGGGAGAGAAAAATTTGTACCTGAATCCAACCACATTGTAATTGGCGAAGCATCGGGATGACGTGAAGAGTTGGTCCGAGCCTTTAGTATCTCGCTAAGGTTCCCGACTCATGCTTGTAATGGGTTGGTGTTCACGGTTTGGGCCTCATGTACCAGGTGTATATCAAGGACTCCTTGGTAACCATGTTCATCCTAGAGTAGAAGACTTTGTTGGCCATACCCGTTTCTACTAATCTTAGGGTTGTGTTATCTGAATTGTCTTTCTCTTGCAAAACCAATCATTTTCAGTTTAGCCAAATCTTTTTATCAATGTTTGCTATATTTTGGGTCCTTTGCCTTACTCATCCATCAAAAAAATCAAGCTTAAACTTATCCTTTGGCGGACTTGACCTTATCCTTTGGCAGACTTGAGCTCATGCTGTGGCGGACTTGACCACATGCTGTGGTAGACCTCATGCTGTGGTGGACCTGACCACATGCTGTGGCAGACCTGACCTCATGCTGTGGCGGACCTAACCACATGCTATGGCAGACCTGACCTCATGCTGTGGCGGACTTGACCTCATGCTTTGGCGGACCTGACCTCATGCTTTGGAGGACCTAACCTTCTGCTCTTTCCTCCCGGGGCCGCCATTTCCACACCGTTTATCCAATTGACTCCGTTCAAAAACAATTCTTCTCATTTTTTTGTGCTCTTTCCGATGATATATACCACTCCCTACTTTTGAGAAGTTGCCCGGGACCCCCTTTTTCATCCCCCGTCTCCCTTTTCTGAACGTCCATACGTCCATTCACCATCCTAAATGAACATTCAAGCATCCATTCTGAGCACTCTTTCGTTCATTCTGAGTCTTCCTCTCCTTGTTCCGAGTAAATGTTCATCCATTTAACAAATCCTTTCATCATTCTGAACTCTCGTTCTATCATTCCAATCATCCATTTACTCATTCCGAGTAAACATTCATCCATTCAACACATCCTTTCATCATTCTGAACTCTCATTCTATCATTCTGATCATCCATTTACTTGTTGCGATCAATCATTTACTTGTTTTGAGTATTCATTCATCCATTTTTATTGTTCGTTCCTCCAATCAAATCATCCAAACCCTCTGAACTTTGTTTCAGGTTATTATCCAAATTGACCTAAGTATCTGATCTGATCGTCATCATCAACATCCTCTTAGGATTGTCATCCATCCTAAGTTAATCATCATCGTCAGCCCAATCAATCCATTTTCAATCTCAAAGTGGATTCGGTGTCGTAATCATCCATTTATCCTTTAATCCAATCAATCAGTATCCTACGTCACCTAGGATAATCTCTGAACCGGGTTTATAGTCCCTCTCATCATCCTATCTGATCCATCAGTCAATCTTATCAATCAATCAATCAATCCAATCCAATCCAATCACATCCTTATCCAATCACCTTTGACCCAATCAATCTACTTCCATCTCAGAGCAGATTTGGTGTTGAGGTCATCCTTTAGTAATCAAATCCAATCATCAAAATCAATCCCATCGCATCATCTGATCATCCTAATCTAAGCCTTAATCCAATCCTGATCTGATCTTGACATAAATCCCAATTTGAGCTTTAGTCCATTCCCATCCAAAAGCTTTGATCCATCCTATTTTTCCTTTCATCATCATGAATTCTTATCCTCCATCAATAGTGGTCAAGGGAAACCCTAATTACGTCGACGACGATAATGAAAGTCTTGTCAATCAAGAAGAATGTGACATGGATCCCCTTGACAGTATCATTGCTAGTAAGTTTTCTCCACCCACTTTCCAAAATCCAATCACCCCATTGAGTTATCCCATCATGTCTTCATCTATGCCTAATCACACTCCTTATGCTACCTTTGACAAGGGATGTCCATCATATCCATCATATCCTTCATCTACATCATCCCCTTATCCTAGTTTGTCCATCACAATACCCCTATCTTGATCCCCCATCCACATCCTCTTATCTCAATCCTTCATCCCATGTACCCACTACCCTAATCTTCCATACCAATGGCCTAATCCTACATTCACACCTTCCTATCCTAGTCAAACACACCCATCAACTTACCCTAATCCAACATCCGCATCTCCCTATATTAATCCAACCATCTTCCCATCCTAATCCACCATCCCAATACCTTTATTACAACAGCCCATATCTTCTACCAACGATCCACCATCCATGTCATCCTATCCTAATTCCCCATGCCCATATCCTTACCTTAATCCTCCATCTAGTCTTAATCTTCCATCTAATCCTAGTCCACTAATCCATAAACCTTCATCCACTCCCACCTCGCCATCTTAGCCTAAGCGTATTCAAGTTTCTCCAAGGACTTATAACAAAGGAAACATCCCCCACTCCACACATTGCAGTCATGGAACCATGCCATCCCAACCCATCATCCATGGTCATTAGTGACGAGACCCTTCTCCATCCAACACCTATCATTGATGATACCATCACATCCTCCGAATCCACTGAGTCCCCATCTCCTACCATCACATCTACCAAATCCATTGAACACCCACCTACTCAGAGGTTGAACCCATTGGCGACACCCAAATCCAATCCACTTCTTCCACTCCTAGTATCCATTCCGAATATTTTGAATCCTCCATCCTTCCATCTTCCCCTTGAAGAGTCCCCCATGACTCCATTATCATGCCTCGCTACGATGAGTCATGCCAAGAGCTTGATCCAAAGCATGTCAACATATCCCTCCTCCGGATCAAGATCCTACCATCCCATCTAGTCCACCAAGATCCCCCCCATCCATTCCATCCCATGATCCTCTTGACATTCAAGATTCTACGCTCCATCTTCATCTCCATTGCATGAGCACTGCTACCACAAAATCAGATCCTATCATATCCCGCTCCTCTCAGATACCACCCATCCAAATGTGCTATCCCATCATCTCCTTCTCCGGGATCCCCATCATCGCCTAAAATGCTATCCCCCCACCTTGCATATCCTTGGTACTCTCACATTCTTCCATGGTGGCCTCCTTGCAGAAGAAAAACACAGTGTATATACCACCCATCATCCCCCACCTAATAATGGACTCGCATCATGTTTTCAGAATAACAAAAATCCTATCATGGATTGAATGCTCAAGAACATGAACTATCAAGGAAAAGGTATAGGCCTTGATGAGCAAGGTATTTTAGAGCCCATCCAAGTCAAAGAATAAATCTGCATGCAAGGTCTTGGATATATTCCCCAAGACTCACAATCTAAACACGTTGGTACAACCTCTAGACGTACTCAATGAGCCTTTTCCAAAAGAAATGTCGGCTCTTCCCATCGCTCCACCAAATCATATGATGCAATCCCTCTTTCTCTATCGTATCACCTCAAAACAACCATCCATATTCCTCCTTCATCTGCTCCATCCATCTTGGGTCCTTACATCCCTCTATCCACCATATCCCATCCTTCATTTACTCCATCCATCTTGGGTTCTTATGTCCCTCCACCCACTTCATTTGCTTTGGGTCCGTATATCCCAAAATCACCTCCTCCATCTCATCCTTTTATCCATCCAATGCCTATCCATGTCATCTATCATAAACATCCTAATCAGGATCAACAAAGGCACATACCTACACATTCTCCATCTACACGTAATCCTCATAATCCTACCTCCATCACTCCACATCATCCATCTTCTCACACCCATCCCATTGCTAGTATGAGCACTTTGGATGCCAGAGGAAAAAGGCATCAATCTAAACACCCACATGAATCTAAAGCTTCCCATGTGCCCTCTAAAAGACATGGTAAAGAAAAGAAAAACAAAATCCAAAATCAAAATCAAATCTATAGCTCGCAAAGAGCCACCAAAGAAAAGATCAAAACCGTGTAGATCCCAAAGAAAAAAGACGCAATGCCATTAAATGAAAAATCTGTAAGAACAACCAAAGTTGCTCATCCAAAAGCTAATCCTTTTCATCGACCCTCTCCTACATCTATTTTGGGTCCCTATATCCCAAAATACACTATTTCGTCTCCTCCATTATCTCTGCATTCTCCATCCATTAATCCTTTTATCTTTTCACATCCACCACCACATGTGCCAATGTTGGCCCTAAACACATCTCCCCATCACATATCCACCCCATCGTTCCATCCATACACTTTCCAACATCCCACCCATTATCCCACGTATCTCCCCCATCAAATCCCTCTAATTCATCCTCTTGCATAATCCATTTATCCTCATAAGATTGTACCAACAACCAATAGTCAGTTCGAACATGGGCTCTTAATACCTGATATAGAACTTGATGCTTGAGTCCTTCACCCATATCCTTATCACATGTCTTCTAAAAACCACTTATTCGCCTCCCTATCTTTATCCATCTCCTTCTGCATGTTATCCAAAAATCCAGAATAGTCAAAAATCCAGAAAAGTCAAAAACTCCAGAAAAATCAACAAATAAAATAGTAAAGAGAAATAATTTGTCCAATGGTGAGAACTTGGCAAACAAGCGCCTTGGATAAGTACCATGATGAAAACCTGGCAAACAGGCGTCATGCATAAATCCCCATCTACACTTGGGGGCAACTTCCTGATTTGTGTTCCCTCCATCCGCTTTGCTTCCAGCTATGCACCCGTCTCCATCCTATACATCCTTTTCATTCATCCCCTCCATCCTCCCTATCTTACACATTTTGCTTGGCATATCTCACTTATCCCCATTCTTCCATCCTCCTTGTGATCTTGGTAACAATCAGGGAAAACATATAAACATGATTTGGACACCTCTTAGCACACATTCCCCTCAACCTACCTTCCTTATCCACCTGTCATGCAACCCTCAACCTACCTTCCTTATCCACTTGTCATGCTACCCTCAACCTACCTTCCTAATCCACCTTTCACACTACCCTCCATCTCCCTTTCTTATCCATCCATCCTATCTTCATCCATTTCGCTCCTTTATTTTCCTATCCTTTTGTTTTGCATCCTTCATGCCTCCTCGCACATGACCTATCTAGCGTGGGGGCATCTATCTTCCTTTGTGCTATATTCCTTGGAGACATCATTCATCCTATCAAATCACTCCCTTCCATTCCCCTATCCTCATTTCCTTATCATTATATCCCCATCCCCATCCTCATCCTCCTATCCATACATCAAAACACTCACTTTCATATCCCCATCTTTGTCTTCCTACCAATCCCTTGTGTCTTCCTGTCCTCGTCTTCTTATACATCCAAACCTTCCTTTTAACCTCCTTATCATTCTCCATCCATCCTAGCATCTATCCATCTACCTAGCCAATCCCCTCTATTCATCCAATCTCTTCTACCCCCCCTATCCCTATCTTCATATCCATCCACCATCACATCCCTGTCTCACTATTCCATCCCTACCTATGTCCCCCATCCTTTTCATCTTCCCATCCTCATCTCCTTCTCCTCATCCCATCTTATAATCCCTTGTCATTGGTATCTAGCTATAGCCTACTATCTCATCATTCATCTATCCATCCTATCATCCTCCCAATTCCTCTTTTGATGAATTGGATAACTATCCCATCCCTGAGCTTCGTGATCACCATCATCCTCCGATCTAATCTAATAAGTCTATCTTGTCTCATCCTATCTGTCCCATCATTTTCTCTATTAGTCATCCTTTTTCCATCATTTGTCTTTGGCCTTTGGTTGAACTACGTTGCTCCTGCACTTTCACATAGGCAAGGTCGGTCATTTGATCCGCCCCCGGGCTTCCATCCATCATCAATCTATATTGTCCACTTTTCTCCTGTTCTCCATCCTATCTTGGTCATCCATAGAAATCTCCATCATGGTATGTCGTCAACCTTTTATCGAACTACGAGGGCTCTGCGCTTCCACGTAGGAAAGGCTAATCTTTGATCGGCCCCCGAGCCCCTAGGTCACTCGGATGTGTCAGTCTCCTATCTTGTGTCATGTCTCTCGTGTCGCGTCGTCAAGCTATGCCCTTATCTAGCTGGTTCTTAACCAACAAGATCCACTTGTATCAGCAGATCCAATCAATTTTGAGTATCCTACATCATATCGATATTTCAGTTTAGTATCCACCATCGGTCTCCACAGGATGCATCCTTCCTAACAGACCTCATCAATCCCATCCATCCCCTGGATCCTATGGCAAAGGACATTTGTAATTGATTGTGATCTTTTGATGCTTTTGGCTTTTGTTTATCATTTGAGCTCCCTATCATCACTTGTCATGGTCGCCTTGATCCATCATATCATGGTGTGCTTTGACTAGTCAACATAGGAGTGTATCTTGATCTTTTCTTTGTCTTCTCGGTTGTCCCACGTAGTACCCACCAAGATCCCTGAGGTCTTGTGTTACGCTAGGGCATCCTTCTATGCTTGTGGTTATCCCAACACCTGGCCCGACCAAGGTCATCACGACTTTGGGGTGTTGGGATAGCCTTCTTGTTTGATCTGTTTGTTTCATGCATTAGACACTAATCTGCCTTGGTCCTTTATACCTTGGTGTATTGTGTCTTATGCTATAGCAAAAATCAGTGCTCCTAACAATGGAAAATTGCATCTCATCTTTTCATTACATCATCTTGCATGTTTTCCCCCATCCTCTCATCTATCCAAATCCCCCCATCCCTTCATCTTTCATCATTCTCCATCCTCTCTCACATCTCAATCCTATCCTCATCAACTCATATCTCACACAAATACTCTAATCAAATCCTTGGTCTTATCCCCAGTCTTGTTAACAACCTTGAACCGTCATCATCATCCTCATCATCCATCATTATCCTTCCCTATCCCTTTGGTGTTGTTTTGGGATGTATCCTTCCCTCATCAACAACACTCTCATCATCATCAGAAGGTATTCTTCCCAATCCTTTAGTGGTGTTTTGGGGATGTATCCTTCCCTCATCAATACCACTCAATGGGATGTATCCTTCCCTATCCTCGTGTCCTTTCGAGATCCCTCATTGACAACACTCCATCCCTCATCAACCCCCTTTTGACTTGTACCTTGACTGGGGCAACATCACCTTTTGTCATCCATTTGTGCTTCATCATCTTCATTTTGCATCATCTTCCTCATCTCCTTCATCACTCTCCCCTTGTATCATCATCCTTATTCCCCTTGCATCATCTCCTCCATTTTGAGTTCCCACCTGTGTTCTCTTGAACCCACATGTCCTCTCGAGGGGGCATCCTTCATCCCTAATTTTCATCATCTTTTTCCCTTCCTAATCATTCAAAGGAATGACTGGGGCATCTTTCCCAATCTAACCATCTTCTTCTAGGTTCTATGTTTTAATTATCTTTGAAATGATGCTACTTCGTAACACCATCTCAAAGAGGGGAAAAATGTAGACACCTAAATTTGGACACTTAATTTATCCAAATTCATCCCCTTTAGTCTTATTTTCATTAATTAAGTAATATCGCTATTAATATCCTTAATTCTGCCAAATCCCTAAGGTATTTAATTAATAAATAAATACCTTATCGCTTTAATCCTCTTTTTCATCAAATGAATTAAATAAATATCACATTTATTTAATTCCTCATATGTCCCATCCTCCATCATTTTTTATCTAATCCTAATCCTTCTTCTAACCTCATCATTAGGATGTGCACATGCCTAATCCTTGATTAGGAGGTGTCACATCCTCCAACTTTTGCAAGTTGGCCTCTAATCTTTCTTAGCCACCTAACCTTCCTCCAACCCCTCATCAACTTGTCTAATCACCCCCTTTAGTCAACTCTTCCCATCCCCCAAGGAATTTTTAATTCCTTTTGTCTTCCCAAATTCCTTTGAGGAATTTTTAATTCCACTCTCATCTTTCAAGGAATATTAAATTCTTTTCTCTTCTCCATGTCCTTTATGACACGTGTCCTTGGTCAACCTTATTAAAGGCTTTCTCCTTTTGGGCAAGGCACTCCACTTCCCCATGTGAATTTTTAATTCACTTTTAATCCCCCAATGCACTCAAAAAGGAATTTTAATTCCTTCTTCTTCCATGTCCTCACTTATTCTTTATTCTTTTCCCTCTCCCCATATATGATATTTGAGGAATTTTTAATTCCTCACATGTCCTCTCATCCCCATGGGACAAGGACATCCTTTATGGGGATATCTTGACCAAATCCCTATGGTCCTTTGAAGTACATCCATGTCATGTACTTCTCTTACACCTCATGTCCACCTCATCTTTCTTAAGCCTCTCCCTTGCCACATGTCAAGATGTGAGGGCTTGTGAGTTCTCAACTCACCATAGCCCTACATCTTGGCCATGTTGGGATCAATCTCAACTGTCCATTTCTTCTTGGAATTCTCAAAATCTCCTATAAATACCCCCTCTTTTCTCTATTTGGGGAGAGATCATTTTGCTAGCCAAACTCTTGCAATTTTGTTTTTCAATCTACACTTAGCCATTTGCATCCATTTTGTCCAACTATCTTGCATCTCACACTTCACATCTTGCATCTACTTGCCATCAAGGAGCATACATCTCATCTACAATCGAAGGGCCAACCAAAGAACAACTCTACAAGGTAAAAGGTTCATTTTTATGTTGTTAAGTTCATCATTTGCCCAATCTTGAAGTGTAGGGTGTTTTTAGTTGTTATTTGCACTCTCTTTAGTTTGTTGCTCATCTTTTAACGATTATATTCCCCTATCACATCATCAATGATGCTCTTTATCATATTTCTCTTTCTATGCCTCAAAGTAGAAATATGAAAAATATGGTATTCCTATCACCTTCGGTGAGCCATTGCACTTTGGATTTTTGCTTCCAAAAAGTTTCGTCCCTTTTCATTAGTTTATGCCATTCTTCTTGTAAGTGATTCTCCTTTAAGAAAGTTTACCTATCATTAATTATAGCAACCATAGAATCATGAATCTCCTTCAACTCCTTAGAGATTTAAAACAACTTAAGGAAAATATTACCAAAAGTGTAATTGTTCCAACCTTTCACCTTATTTTTTTATCAGTTTATGTTTTTGGGCTAAGCAGTATATCAAGGAGCCTTATATAAGGGTATTCATCAATTATAAATTATACCTTTAAAGTCTGGATGAGATGAACACATAATTTCATATCTGGAGGGGAAAGGGACTTTCCTTAGAATATTTTTCCATTTCAAGAAGAGAGGATTGTGATATGAGCCCACTCTAGGGAGAGCTTGAAGTGTCAAGTCTAGGAGGATATTCCATCCATTGGAGATTAGAAATCTATCAAGTTTCACTTGAATCAAGTTATTCCCCATACTTTTTTTGGAACATGTGATGCGAGCATCCTTCAACTCAACATCCAATAGCCTTGTTCTTAACAAGAAATTAGCAAAATCTATCATATTGTCATAATAATCTTCAAGAACCCCAAGCTTCTCCAAGGGGTAAAGAGGGGTGTTGAAATCCCCAACTAACATCCAATGGCCATTGATTTGGGAATAGTTATCATAAAATAAAGGTTCTCCCATAACAAATTTCTATTATAATTGGTATTAGGAGCATAGATATTAATTAGGTGCCAATTTTCCTTAGAAGAAATATTAGTAAAAGAGATACTCAAGTTTTTTTTACAATGACTCGCTTTCACACCTATGAAGGATAAAATATTCCACATGATGACTATTCCACCTAAACTCCATCAACTGGACTAATACAAAAGACAATAATAGGCCAAATATTTCTTATCACTTGGGAAAAAATTGAGTCCACCATTTTCACTTCTTGGAGAAGTAGAACATCAATCTTATTGTCTAAGATGCAACATTTTCAAACATGTTGTTGTTACCCAATTTTCACCTATGGGCTCAATCAGGTAGGGCAATCTATGTCTTCAAGTGTTCATGAAGGCCAAATGGAGGAACATTTGCATCAAGGTTACATATTTTCTAGCTTGTTTTCTTCTTGTGCAGCTGTAGGGGAAAATTATGTTTTAAATTCGGCACGTGGATTAAATGTGGCTCCCATAAGGGTTGAGCCCAACTTGCAAGTGTTCGGTTTTTATTGGGAAGGTCTTCATCTTATATTTTTTCCTTGTTTTCCCCCTTTCTATTTTGTTTTCTTTGTGCCCTCTTCTTTTTGTTTTGTCGGAGGTGGAGTTGGAACTGAAATTGAACATTGGAACTTTTCCAAAGTTCCAGTTTCCATTTTTGTTCTAGTTCTGCGCTTTTGTGCGTTTGTTTTCTTTTGACCTTTCATTTGACTATGGGGCGGTTTTTTCCCTTTGTTTCTTTTTCTTTCCTTTTTCCCATTTTCTATTTATGTGTTGTCGGAGGTAGATCCGGAACTGTAACCGAACCTGAACTTGGAAAAATTCTAGGGTCTTCTTTCTACTCTGCTTCTACCCTCGCTGGTTTCGTCCATAATCGGTTTTTGTTCCGGTCCCATTTGCATTTTTTTGTTTTTGTGTGTTCCTTGGGTTTTCTTTTCCTTCCTTCAACGCTTTCTTTCTTTTGGAGGACCCGGGACATGGACCAAAACCAAACATCAAAACTTTTCCAAAGTTCTAGTTCCTGTTTCTGTCCCGGTTCCGGTCCTGGTTCTGCCTGTTCTTCTTTTCTTTGATTTTTTCGTTGCCAGTGATCAAGGGATGTTTCTTTCTCTTTGATCTTCTTTGTGTTTTTCTTTCTTCCCTTTTTCTTTGTGTGTTGTCAAAGGAAGATCTAGAACTGTAACCGAACCTGAACTTGGAAAAGTTTCATGGTCTCGTTTCAATTTTGCTTCCGCCCCTGCTGTGTTTTGCTCGGGATCATTTTTGGTTCCGATCCTGCTTTTCTTTATTAAATTTGGGGGTTCTTTACTTTTTCGAAGGCAGAATCAGAGCATGGAATGGACTTGGAAATGTTGGTTAGTTTTAGTTTTGGTTTCAGTTTCCATCTCGACTCTGAGCCTCCCTTTTCTTTTTGAAATGCTCGGGTCGTAAAGACATTTCGGTCGCTGTGAGTTTTCTATTTCTCTCTGCTCGGGGAGAACTCTCGTCGACAATTGTTCACAAGGGTATCATTAGGGAGACTCTTGGTCAAATGGTTTGCTCTCGGTGTGATGTCTTGCTAACTGAGGAAGTCTTGCCGACTGAAGGGAACTTTAGCGTAGCATTGAGGCTCACCAAGACCTTGTTCTGACTTATTGGTCTTGCCGATGGATGTGTTCATGTTGGGCTTCACCGAGACTCTTGCCAATGGTTTTGTCAGAGTGATATCTACTGTCGGGTGCTTGCATTGTGAACTCTTACCGATGACTGATGGTCTCGCCGATAGGTGTTTTGATATTGGTAAGACTTAAGGGCTCTATATGACTCATAGCGAAAGTGTTTTTCTTGCCAATGGGTATGTATGTCTTCAATGGAACTCCTAGCGACAGGTAGCATTAGGGAAAGGTGTTACCCACAGTGTGATGTCTTGTTGATGACTGTTGGTCTTGCTAATGGATGCGTTTGTGCTGAGCATTGCTGAGACTCTTGGCCAAATGGTTTACTCTCGGTGTGATGTCTTACCGATGACTGGAGGTCTCACCGACGTATGGATGCTTCAGTGTGACATGGAGGATCGTTGAGACTCTTGCTGATGAATGCTATGGTCTCGCTGACAGGTGTTTTGACATCGGTAGGACTTGAGGGATCACTATGATGTCTTGCTGATAGTGATGGTCTGGGTGATAGTGTTGGATATTGGTATGACTCTTGTAGCTCATTGTAAACTCTTGTCGACAGTGGTAAGTTATGCCGATAGCTACCATGGAGCATTGTAGCATTGGGGAGACATGGATAGTGTCTCACCGACATGCGATTCTACAAAAATAACTTTTGACCATCTGAAGATCCCACATGGTATCTGTTCAACCAATCAGAGGAAGCTGAAGGAGAACCATTGGTAGTTTGACTGGTGTGAGGAGGATCAACAGACTATGTGCTATATGGATCTATTCTGTGATCGAAGATGATGATCGGCTCAGTGAACAGTGGTGCTCGTCTGTAAAGATCTAGACGGGAAAGTCGGATGCTGCTTCTCAAGGGGGTCAACTTGCGGAAAGATCTATAATGAGAGGAAAGAAGAAAGGAAGAAGCCACGAGTCTCAATGACAATGGGGATGTATATTGGTAAGGGTAGATCGACATTAATGACCATACTTCAGAACATTCAAAGCAGCTCTGCAAAGAAGTCTTGAGGGTGGACATGAGGGTTGCGAGTTAATGCAATGGTTGCAAAAGATCTGAAGGCCATGCCTTGGAGTGATCTTTCGCCGACATGAACAGGGTATGCACATTTAATGCCTCATTGACTTTATTCCAAAACTCTTCTAGGGCCGACGTGTTTAGGAAATGACTCATTTTTTTGTAAACCCTAAGGCAGGGGCAGACACTTTTATTGGTTTTGTTGTATATATGGTATTTTTTCCTCTTTGTAAAGGGAGTTCTTGGTGAAGAGATTGCTGAGAAAGCATTATTCAGACTTTGTAACTCATTTTTATGAATACTATAGATTTGTAATATAGAGACTCCTTATTTTTGTCAATAGAAAGTCATTTCCTTCACCTGTTTTCTTTGTTGTTTTAGTGTTGGTTGTGAATTGCATGATAAAATTTTGTGTAATCTTTTATTTTATCAAAATCCTTTAGTACTGGATGCAAAGAATATTATGTCATAGTGCAGGTTTATGTTAGTGATTTCTTTCTATTGCATTTATATTTGTGAAAAAATCATTGTTTTCCTTGTGTTTAAGCATTAGAATAGTCAACCTTACATAGAATCACTTTTGCAGGCGTAAATCTCTGTGTTGTGAGATTGTTTAGCTTTATTGAGATTTTTTGTGAGTTTCAACAGTACTGTCAAATTTTTATCTTTGGTGTACCACTTGATAGTGATAGGTTTTAGATTTAAAGCATATCCTTCTTACTCTTTTCCTTATCCTATTTTCAAGTTATCTTAAGGGGAACCAACCCATAATCTGGAGGTCCACTTCATTCCCAGGTCACCCACAACCTCGAAGTGTTCCCATGTGTTAATAGGTTGCTACAGTTCATAGCTTAGCAAGGGTGCAAACCTTATTTGACAACAGTTGTTTGTGAGGTTTGTTTATCCCTCTTATATTATAAGATAGAACCTTCATTTTTTATACCTTCTTAACCATAAAAGGTTTTTCTAGAGTCCTTTGTGTCCCCATTACTATCTCTTTAGCAACTTCTCTTCATCGAGTTTCCCTATGTGATAGTCTACCTTGCCTTAGATTACTACCCACATCTACCTTTTTTGTTGCTTCTTTCTTTTTATTTTTACTCTCTATCGAGGTCCAGGCTATATCTTCCTCAATTGGTTCAAAAGGAAATTCCAAAGAAGAGGGAAGCAATGCAAGAACTTATTTTCCCTCTCCATGGAAAGCTGCAAACTCTTGATTATCTTGTTCTTGAAGTTGAGTACTTTCAACCTTCTCTATTTTTTTTCCTCCTTCCTCATTTCAAAGCTATTCCTTTGTTGAGCTTATAAACTAACATTTGAGATACTTTCTTGAAGGTTTTGAACCTCTTAAAAAATTTCCCCTTCCTCAAGAAGATTCTCCACTATTGGGTTAAGTATTTCTTTCTCTTTATCACCATTTAGCCAAACTTTTGTTGGCTAATCTTCAACTTATTGTTCTTGTGTGCTCTTTGATGGTACTACTTGGGGATGTTTCTAAGGAAAATTTCCTTGTGCCTCCAAAGGAGTGGAAGAGACAGCTTCAACTTGGGGCTTACCAGTTAACTTTGACCCTTCATCTATATAAGCTATTGTCATATAATTAGGATGTGAAATTTATTTTACTACTTTAGTCTTCATTTCTACCCTCTCAGAGACAAGAACCCTACATCTATCTATCAAGTGACCAAATTTATTAAAATTTTGGCCAAAGAATCTAGTATTCTCATAAACAATAGTTTGAGTCCATTTTCCAAACTTAGAGTTTAGAGAAATTTTTTGGAGAAAGGGGTTTATGCATGTCAACACTAACACATATTCTTGCAAACACAAGTCTAGAATTTTGTAGAGCAACTTTGTCAATGGTTAAGAGAAGGCTAAAATAATCAACGATACTCTTAAGGATTTTTTGGCTCCAAAAATCCAAGGGAAGCCCAATAAGGCACACCTAGATAGGATGTATTTTTTCAAGTTCTATATAAAGATCAAACCTTGGTATCCATTTGTACAAAGAAAGCCCATTTTGGTGCCCTTTATCAAAGAACCAAGGTCTCTCTATGAGGATCTTTATAAGATCTTCCTTCGTAGAAAATCTAAACAAAAAGAGACCATCTACCATGGTACTAACATGAACAATTCCTTTCAGTTTCTAAATTTCATTTGACCATTTTTAGACCAAATTAACATTAGGTATGAAAACAAAGAACTTACCAAATAAGAGCATTTTCCATACCAGTGATGGCTTTGTCCATAAAAATGTTTGGCGATTTTAATATAATACCTTCTTCAATAATAAGGACAGATGAATCCACTGAGCAACCACTATTTTGAGGGTTCCATCCAATAAGCTTATTAACCCACGAAGTGGGGATCACACCATCAAAAAAAGGTTTAATAACTTGACCAGGGGGATCCAATGAAGAACCTTTCTTCGAAAGGTTCCTTTGACACAATAATTGAAGGGGCAAAGATAGGCTTGAAAAACCCAAGAATAGTTTTGTCAAGGCTTCCCATAACACAGGAAAAAAAGGTTAGAATATGTAGCCAAGGAAGTCCCGAGGGAGGCCCTCACCATGATATTCATAACACCAATCTTGCCCGAAGTTGCCGAATTTGAAAACTAGCAGAGAAAATTTTAGAATAATGCATCCATTCACGTTGAAATTAAATATTCTAAACATTAAACCTTAGATAAAAATATAATTTTTATCCAAAAATTTCAAAACAATCACCATGAAAGACACTTGTTTTAGTACTTACAAACAATCCTGAATCCTAGATCAAAAAGTCACCCTTAATGCGTTAAAGGAAACTTGATTAGAAAACTAATGTAAACCATGACCAAGGTTATGATGAATTAATAATAAAATGAAATTTTAAAACTAATTTTAAATAGCACATTAGCCTATTTTTAAAATATAACAATTGTCTCAAATCAAGTAGAAATAAACTCAAAACAAAAACTAACAAAGTTGACTAAAAGTATCTATAAAAAACCCCCTAAAATACCCAAACAATTCAGATTTAAAGGCCTATGATAATGGGTTTCAAAACTACCCTTGCTTTGTTTTCTCAATATATTTAGGAGTAACAACATTCTATTTAACAACCTACATCTCTTGGGTATGTCCTCATACTTTGAAAAGAAAAGTGTAAGCTCTTTGGGCTCATACTTAGGATATGAATCATGCAAA
Organism: Sequoia sempervirens; assembly: GCA_007258455.2. Taxonomy (NCBI): domain Eukaryota; kingdom Viridiplantae; phylum Streptophyta; class Pinopsida; order Cupressales; family Cupressaceae; genus Sequoia; species Sequoia sempervirens. The sequence goes on along the minus strand of VDFB02355228.1, from coordinate 33,298 downwards.
ATTAGTCGTCATAACCCATCAACTTGGTCAATCCACATACATGTATTCTTTCTTAACTTACCATAATAAAAATAGAAATCATTACAACACATAGGTAATGAAAAAGAAACAATGTGGTTTGAGATGTTATCACTCACTAATGTAGGTTCATCCAATGTCACTTTGGATTTAGTAAGTATTTTCTCATGAAGGATTAATCCATTCACCTTGTGTACTTACAAGTCACATAAAAAAATATTAGTGGGTGATGTAGGCACACCACTTTTCATCAAGAAAAAATTCTATCTTATCACTAATATACTTGTAAAAATCGTAATTCATAGTATTAAAGCTAATAGAATTGTAATTTTTAATAAACTCAAAGTATTAATTACAAAACACTACATGATCATTCTTTTCAATCAACACTGGTTCATTCAACACAAGAATTAATTTCATCAATTTTGGAACTTTCAAATGGCTCAACATGTTTGTCAATATGATTAAGAAAATTGAAACATGATACATAATAATATAGCTCAAAATAATTAATCAAATATGAGGGATGAAAACTATCAAAATATCAATTAAGCGTCAATGTTTTACTCTCATACCCTTCTTTTTATTTTTAGAGATGCTATGTTCAAAATCTTATTTTCCCATTTGCATAACTTCCCAGGCTGAAAAGAAATTAGAATTATAAATCCTATCATGTTAGTCAATAGAGTGTATTATGCATGAATCAAAATAAAGAAAGGATTGTTAGATGCACCAAATATCCTAAATTTGTCATAATTTTACTTAATTTTAGTATTAAATATAACATGTTTTTAGTTTCAAAGGCATGATATTAAGTAGATTATTTTCAACATTAAACTCAATATCAATAGAATTATTAGCCTTTTGTCCCTTTTCTAATTCAACTCTATATATTACAATAAACTTTGAACCTCATCTACTTTGTCATGTTCAAAATTAAAAAAACAACCATCATAACCTTTGTTATCAAAATCAGTGTTAAGATTAGATAAAAATTAATTGTATTTTGAAAAAATTGTAATTCATATTTTAATTCTTGTCCTATGAATTTATCATTATTAGTATTATAATTTGTATAATTGAGACCTTTTAGTCCATCATTTGATCATAGTTGTTGGTTGAGAGAACATATTTTATTGATTTCAATAATTAGACAATTATTGTTGTCACATGATTTTTATTATTATCATTAAGTTCATAAATTTTAACACATGATAATTCATAATAAAACTCATTATTTTTTGACTGATCTACATGCACTACACTCAAAATCTCATGGTAAGATTAACATCATGAAATGATTCATTTTTAAAATCAAGTGGAACCCCATTTCTAATAATTTGAACCATATTTGGTGTTTTTTATTAGAGGTAAAATATGGGTTTTGAAGGGGCCCGAAACACTTTACATCATAAAGCAATTGAAAGATAAGAAAATTTCATAAAGCAAAAAACAACCCAACAACAACAACCCATTAGCAAAAAGTCAGCCAAAAAGGAGGACCCCACTAGCATCACTACATGCTTTTCAAAATATTCGCCACCTCCACGTCGCTAGCCACAACCTTCTGAGCTTCATCAAAAAAATCAAAAATTTCCTTCTCAGATGTCCCAACTTGAGCTTCAGTTTTATTCCTAGTCCTGGCTCCAGGTCCATCCATATTTACCTCAGAAATCAAAACAATACCTTTCTGCCAACCCTTCCCAATAGCATCCTCCTCCTCCATTGGCTTACTAGCAACACTGACCTCTCCAGCATGAGCACTATCTTTACGCTTCTTAGCACTAACCACAAGAGAAGTCACAATAGTCAATTCAAATTTACCAAAAAATTTATGCACCTCCCCACCTCTCATCACAGTATCCCAATTTTTCACCATTTGATCCTCAAGGGTGAGGATTCTACCCTCAAGATTCTGTTTCATTTTGAGAGTTTCCTCTGCAATATTTTCCACCATAGTGTTTAAGGAGTCAAACAACTCATCAATCTAATTCTAAATAGAGGACCCCTCAGCCTTACTCACCACACCCCTAACTTTGACATTAGTTTTATTGAGTTCATGAAAAAACTATTTAAAAATCTTGAATGAGACAATGGAACCCTCACGAGCAGTTCCAAGCACATTAGAAAAATATTCTCTATCAATGTTAAAAACCTCTTTCTCCAAAGCATATTCCTCCTCAGAGGAACTAACCCTTTCCTAACCAGTAGGGGTATCCTTACCTTTTTCAACAATGACTGAAGTATTGAGTTTGCGGATGGAGGTCGCTATCTCCTCCACCACTGCCTTTCTCTTCTTAAGCCTCTCCAATTCCACATCCTAGGTTTCCACAACAATGTCAACATCCCCAATGTTATCTTTCATCTAAAAAATTGGCTTAATACTTGGGGAATCATCAACATAGAGGTTGCTTGCAATAGTGAGAGGGGATTCCTTCTCTAGAATTTTGTCCACATTCCTCAAGACTCGTTTCTTCCTGCTTCCCTCCTCTGAATGCTTCTTCTTCCTGGTTATAGGGGGTGGCAAGGAAGCCTCACCATATAGATCATTCTTCACCTTTGCGTCCCTACTCGATAAATCAATAACCCACACTAGCACATGGTTCCCCTTTTTTCATCTTTCCTGTAGAAGGGAACTGTGGACCCCCTCCAAAGAAGCAAGTGAATAAGGAATGAAGTCCACATATTCCTTCGACTTTGACTCTTTTTCCAAAATCATTTTCCTTTTCTTGACTTTTTTGTTGGTTAGTTCCTCTTCAGAAGCAATCTCATACTCAACAGGTTTGGACTGTTTACCCTTCGGGGTTGACAATAGGTTTAGCAACCTCAAAATTCTTTGCATAATTAGAGATGAGAAGAATTAACCCCACATGCAAGATGGGGTTTTTAGGATTTTTCATGTGATCCTTAAGACCCAAATTAAGAGACATCAACAAATAATAAGGAAAGGAAACCCTCTTCTTATGACGAAAGTGATTAAGCAAGATGAAGTGGTATGCATTTACCATTGAAAATATGCCTTCCAATGTTATGTAATACATTAGCTATTCCACAACATCTCCCCATAACGCCTTAAGATAACTTCTCTAATAGCCTCCACTCCTTGTAGTCCTCAAAATATATGCTTCATCATATTTGAAAAATATTTTCATACGGTTTTTGCCTCCTTTTTATCCCTAAAAACTTTCATGCCATCCATAGCTAGAACAGTAATACCAGCTATAAATTCTTCATTGACCTCAAATTTTGTCCCATAAAGCTTCAACACCCTATCATTCCATCCTTTAAAAAAAAGTGTCATTACCTAAGGATTATTGCCATGTAATTTCTCTAAGTAAGGAGCTAACCCTCCTTTCTCCATCACCTGCCAAACCTCTTTCCTCTTCTTAGCAACTTCACATGAGAAAGGTTCAGCCCAATTTATATCACCACTCATATTGCCACAATTAGTAGAAGGTAAGAGCTTGACGGCTCCAAGCATATAGCAAAGAAAACTTTGGAAAACAATGCAAAGACAGCCCAAAATTTGTGTGAGGCTATAAATGGAACAAGGGAAAATAAAGACCATAGAGTTTTGTTCCCTATGGCACCCATCTTCCAGTACCATTCTCTTGATTCAAATCTTTCTGACCATCCTTTCTCATAATAATCAACCACATGAGCAAAGGCATGCACACCGCCAACCATAAAGAGAATTTAATCAAATTAAAATTGGCTATCATGGTTCATAGTTGCAATAACCTCTATAGGGAGAGGGTCATTCATACCCCAATGCCTAAACTCTCTAACACCAATATTAGTGAAAATGTCTACTAACTCATTACCTTCCCTTAGAATGTGTGATATGTAATAATCATCAAAAGATTTTAAAATATCAATTGAGTCCCTTATCAAAGAATCAATAGTCCAAGAGGAGGGAAAAAAATTTTCAAATGATTAATGATATTCAGAGAGTCTCCCTCCAACCAAACTCTCCTATAACCTTTGGTTTGTGCCAATTTGAGACCATGATAGGTTGTAACAAACCACATTTGGTGTTAATATTGAATTTTTTCCCTTAATATCTTCATGTTTCTCAAATTTAGGGCTCAAAATAAATGTGAAATTAAAGTTAGATGCAAGATATAGAGGATCATGGAATGCATGAGTCACTTTAGCTTGCATATTTTCATGTATTTCACACATGAATCACCTATTAGAGTTTTCTTCATATTTGTGGATTTTTGTACAATATTTTTAAAGTTGCCACCATGAGTATCAATTAAGAACATGTTTGATCTATCTTTATCAATGCCATGGGATTGACTATATTTTTCACCCTTGTTAACTTCTAATTCTTCAATATTAAATTTTATATTATCATGATAAAAAAAGTTATCACGTATCATGTTATCATTAATATAAAAAATATCATGATACATGATATCTTATTCATTAGACTAATCTATTGCAATGGTTTATTTTGGATCTCAAAGTTTTAGCTCCAATATCCTAAAGAAGACACTCACTATCCATGAAAAGGGGACAAGGCAACATGAAAATGGATGCAAAATATCAACAAAGAGTCTACGACTTAAAAAAAATACACATATTAGGGTTAATTCTCTTCTTTAGGCCTTGAAAAATTTAGAATGGTGATATTATGAGGTATTTCATAAGATAACTAAGGAGAACTAAAAAATAATAAATAGGGCTTGAATACCATACCATAATTTTACCCATGAGCATAACTAAATATCTCACAAAAAATTGATGAAAATAAGATTGCATAAGCACCAAGGATGTGACATAGAGTTACACTACTTAAGTTAAATCCACTTATCATTAAATACACTCATGCATCTTTAAATCACTTCCAAAAAATCTAACCAAATCTATTACTAGTTACCAAATCACTAAAAATTCATCATAAGCTAATCCAAAAATTCATGAGAGAAGGTAGGGCATGAATTCATAACTAAAAAACTAAGTAAAATATCTCATTACTCTAATTTAATTATGATGTGGTAGGAGATGAGGCCAATATAGATTAATGTCTTGATCCAAAGGTAAATTGAGTCATTACCTTGTCTCCACCACCCAAACAAGTGCAATTTAACTAGGAAAATAAAGTATGCAACTATCAATCATAAGTTAGCTCTATCTATGCCAATATGCCACACATAAGAACCTTCTTAAGATATAGAAGCACACCATAGAAGCTTAAATAATATAATATAAATAAAAATATTATGGAAACCAATCAAAAATATATAATAGGATAATCCAATGATGTGATTATCTTGACATGCATTAATCACATGGGATAATTACACATGTTGTGACACAAATATTGGGACATGCATAAAAAAATAAAATTATAATCAAAACTAATATCCTTGAAAGAAACCCTATCCACACACATACATAACCCTAATTGAAGATATCTTAGATTAGTTGTCTACATAGTGGTACAAGGGCTTGGAGGTATACCAAAACATTACAAAATTCATTTTGGGGAAGATGCCAACATTGGTGTTGGGACAAAATTGAAGATCTTAGTGCTTTGTTTAGATTTGGGGTATTTTATTATATTTTATGATTCAATTCACCCTTATGTCAATTTGGGACGTAAACTTATGAAATACATAGTGTAAATATGTTCAAGGGCTATAGGTAGTTGTATAGGAGTGAATTTTCACCCCTTACACAAATTCCCCTTTTCCCTTTCTCCATTTTACAAAATCAAACTTAGAGGCTAAATTCAACATAAGCCCGCTGCCTTCATTCCACTTGGTACTTGTTTTGAGTGTCATAAGAGGAATTTATGTTGGGGATTCTTGTACGACACACAAATGTTCACATGACATGCTTACATCTCTGGAAGATTCCTATGGTTGGAGCCTACATAGGCATTACACTTCTCATTGGTAGTCGACTTGTAACACCCTCTTTGATCGACCGACCCAAATATGGCCATTTTCTTCATTCTTTCCTTAAAATTCACTCCTCCTACATGAATTTGGATCCTCTACAACATTCTAAGCTTTCAACTCAGCTTCTACACACTCTTGTACTCACTTCTTACATTCCCAAGCACTTTTAGCAGCACTTTTGCACTCCATAGCAGAAACATCACTCCATCAATTCAGTAGAGCAAGTGTGGGACAACACCATTGTAGCAGAGGATTGAGTACTCTCATTTTCTCCCCCATTAGCCTTGAGTGCTCTTAGTGGAGGTGGTAAGTTTTCAACTCCTCTCCTCTATTACTTGGTTGAGTACGCACATTTACTGTTTTGTAGTGTTTTAGTGTTCTTTACTTCATTTCCTTCTTTATCATACTATTTCTCCATTGTTGCAAACTTGGTTGTCTATGGAGGTGGAAACACCAAAGTTGGGGTTTGAATGAGGTAGACCCCTTAATAGTCCAAACCAAATTTCCCTCTTCTTTGTGTGTAGGTGAATGTGCTACTGGGAGCTAGCTGGTGAACAAATTCCTTTGTGAGATTATTCTTGCCACCCTAACTCTTGTGTATTTACTTTATCATATTAGAGCATATCTTGTCTACTTCATAGTGTTCTTTTGGCCCTTTGGAAGTAGTTAGCTAGGTCATTAGTATGTTTTCTAGAGTTTAACCTTGTGTCTTTAGTCCTTTGGTCGTACGGACGTGAGCGATCCACACTATCATCCCGGGACCGCACTTTTATCCTTGTGCAGAGAACTTCCTAAGGCGTAGTGTTGAACTCGAAAACTGACTCGCCTAGCCCCATTTCTAGTTTAATTTTCATAGAGTGTTCGAAGGGCCTAAAGTCCTCATCATTCTCGTCCCACATTTCCTAACACCCCTTTAAGCTGAGGTAAGCTAGGGTAGCCTTCCGCTCTTGGCCCTCTGTGACCTAGGGTCTTGAACGTGGTCAGTCCCCCTACCCTACATTTTTGGTGAAATTGATGTGAACCATTTTGGTTCCATTTTTTAATACTAAAATTTCCTTTCCTCATATTCTAGGATTGTTGTAGGTGTGAGTGTTGTGATTTTTTCACCTTACAACCCAACATTTTACCCCTAGTTGGCGTAGTTGGAGGGTTCTAAAGGTGTTGTGTAATGAAACTTTAATTGGGTCACCGTCTTATCCTTTGGGGACTCCATTAGAGTATCATCTAGTGTGCGTAATTTCCTCCTTACGGCATCAACCTATCCCCTCTGCACAGCCTCTGGACAATGGTACTAGTATAACCTTCACTTCATAGGATCTGCCAATGGGTTTTTATAGGGAACCATCTCCTCTTTACATCCTTGCGCAGATCAATGGAAACATCATAGTGGGTGTTCTTGTTGATCCAACGTCACAAGTAAACATCATAATTGAGGAGATCATGCTAATTAAATTTTTACATAAATATGGGTACAATTCACTTGTGAGCACCTTCTACATGCATAATGGGATTTTCGTGCCCCCTTTGGGTAGTATTGTCCTGTCGGTCTTGGTTGGACCTAAATTTGTGAAGCTTGTGTTTGACATTATCCTTGGGTCTAAACTCTTTAGAGTGAAGTTGGATATCCCTTGGTTAGTGGCTATGAATGCGGTACCCTCAGTCGTGAATAAATGTTTAAAATTTATCCACAAGAGTTCTGTGCATGTAGTTCATGACATTGACTACAAACCGTTGGTTGCTTGTGGTAGCTACTCCTTGGACTACTCTTGGCTTGCGTGAATTGGTCCTCTTCTACCTAGGATGGACCTCATGCACCAAATGTATCAGAATTATAAGAAAGGGTGCTTGAGGATAAAAGTGAGATACCTTATGCTGTTTCACATAAGGCTTGCCTAAAAGCTCACAGTGACACTGCTAAGGCATGTAGGAGGGAAGAAGAGAAGCGGTCCCAAGATCCTCCTTCTTCCTCTTCCACTGGGTAGTCTAAGGCTTCTTCTCGCTCTACTGTGGTGTCATTAGATTCTATTCTATGCTTGTGGGAGAATCCTATGGTGCCTGCTTGATGAAAGCCTAAGCATCCTGCATTCGAACTTCCTATTCTGCCCATAGAGCCTAGGCCCATTTGGTACAATAAGAAGAAGGCCTCCCGTGGAGAGTCCTCTTTGTCTCAACCTCCACAGCCTCCTACCACTCCTGATCCCAAGGCACTGAACAGGAAGAGGTCCGCTGTTGAGGCTCTTGAGTTGACTCTTCTTGTTGCTTCTCAAACTGCCCCTCCTGCTCTCGTTCAAGAGTTTGTTCCTCCACCAGAAAAGAATGTAGTGGACACTCCCATGGCCGAGTAGGAGCCCTCCATTCCTTCGTAGCCTCTAGCCTTCAGCTCAAAGAGTCATAGAAAATCCCTTTTGTGCAAGTGTAAGTTCCGGCAAAGGCTCTTCTGGCTCAGCAGGTTGCCTCACAATGGAAGGAAGAAGAGACAACTGCCCCTGCTTCAGGGCCTCCTATAGTGTCTTCCTCTCTCCTTCCCTCTACTTCCCTCTAGTTTAGTTTTTCATTGCTTCCAACTTCTACTATGAGTATGAATGCACTTGACCCCAAGGGGGTATAGGTGTTCATCACTCCTTTGATGAAGCCACCTTTGCTGATGTCCATTCTGGATGTCTCGCCTTTCTTGAGACTCATAGATATGACGAACACCTCAGCGGTGTCTACTACAGTTTTCTCCTCCTCATCTTCCTCTGCACCTCTTGCCTCATCTATGGGGAGCTCACATCCCCCAATGAAGTAGAAGGTGGAGGGTAGTTCCTCCTGCAATGGGGAATGAAAGAGGATTCCACCTTCTTCACAAGGTGGTCTTGTGCTAACTTGTTCAGTCCTCGTGATGGAACCAGTCCTAGCTTCCCCTAAGTTTGTCACCGCTCCCAAGTCATTCGACGAACTTAGAGATGAATCTTGGGTGCAGCTTTCCCCATCCATTGAAGTTAAACACGACACTGCTGTAAGGTGCATGTTTAACTCTATGGATGAAGTTTCAGCCTTGTCAGCGATCTTCACAAAATTGTTGACCTTGGCTCCACAAGAGCTTGGTGGAGAGGACCTTGCAGGGCCCTCTTCCTTGGCCCTTGTTGTGGGAGGGCCGGATGCTCCTCCTCTTAACATCCCACCACTGTAGGCTCGTCTTCCTTCCCCCTATGATGATCTAGAGTGGGAAGTAGACGACCTCTTGGTTGATTAGTGTTTTTGAGCAGGCCTCTTCTTTATTTATAGATTAGATGTGTGTGTGTGTGCAATGTGATGTGTTCCCTCGTGATAATGCTATGTGTGTCTAGATGACCCTTTTCACCCATTTGATGATTGGATACAGGTGTGGTTTTTGTGTCGTAAACCTTCCTCTATTTGTCATCATTCTTCCATGTTTTTGCTTGATTTTCAATAATTGGGGATGATGCAAAGCATTGGGGGCATTTAGGTTTCCCTTACATGTTGACCCATTTTTTTATTTTCACTTTGTCTTCTCATACATTCTTCACATGGTCTGATAAAGTAGGTGGTTGATGACAGTTCATTTATATACTATTACTATGCATATATATTTATGAGCAATTCTAACCCTGAAATATTAGGCTACCCCTGTGCCCTTTTTTTGTGTTTTTCTCTTTTGCTTTCTCTTTATCTCTCTCTCTCTCTCTCTTCTTTGCTTGAGTTGTCCCTCTCATGTGTGACAATGCTGCTTCTACAACATTTTGATTTTCAGAAAATGCATTCGTTGCCAATGAATCTTTTCTCGAGAATCTTCTCAAACCTTTTTTTAGAATTGCATTCTCAACTTGAAACCCTAACGGAATGTGTTTCCTTCATCATGGGTTCGTAAAGAAAGAACTTGAAAACCTTCCTCTGATGTGAGAAAACCTTTGATCTTCCCCTCGTGTGGGGGCATATTCTTCCTTTTGAATTCCTTGATGAAGTGAAGATCTTTCAAAAGGATTCCTTGTTGATGGATCAATTCAAGAAAGAAAAAATATGCTTTTGAACTATGTATCCCTTTAGTGGAGCCCTTATTTATGCTAGGTTCTTGAGGGACCCCTTTGAAAATTTTCAAACTTGTTGATGACCTATGTAATTGTTCGCTTACTTTCCTGCGTGGCCACTTTCTGACATGTTCTACCTAGGAATAGACATGTCACTTTGCAGGTGCACCTGTGAAGCTGTTTCCTGACTCTGCAGAGTATGCTTTCCTAGGTTTCCTCCATGTGAGAGATATTGGGGTATACCTCCCTGTAGGTCTAAGAACTTGTAGGGAATTTCCTTCAAGCTTCCTCCATGCGAGAGATCTTGGGGGTTGCTACCTTATAATTTTGCAGGTCTGTAGGTGCTTTCTTGGGGTTTCCTTCATGTGAGAGTTCTTGAAGGATATCTTCCTTGTAGATGTATGGGTTTGTGAGGCACTTTCTCAGATTCCTCCATGTAAAAGATCTTGGGGGATGCCTCCTTGCAGGTTATGGATTTGTAAGGCACTTTGTCTCAGTTTCCTTCATGTGAGAGAACTTGAAGGATACCTTCCTTGCAGGCCTAAGATCCTATGAGGTGCTTTCTTTTCGCGACTTCCTTCATGTGAGAGATCTTGGGGGTCGCCTCCTTGTAGGTCTACGGGCTTGTAAAATGCTTTCAACTTCATATTTTTGAGAAGCTATGAAGTCCTTTGCTTTCCCTGCACCTTCAGGGTCGTCAGATTGTGGTCTACTTCCTCGATGGTTCATGTATACATTTCTAACCCTATTATTCTTCGATCTACTTTACCAAAGCACTCATAAGTATTTGTGCTTGATAAAGTGGGGGAAAATGTATAGGAGTGATTTTTTACCCCATACGCAAATTCCCTTTTTTCCTTTCTCCACTTAAAAAAACCAAACTCAAAGGCTAAATTCCACATAAGCCTGCTGCCTTCATTCCACTTGGTGCTTGTTTTGAGCATCGATAAAGGAATTTCTATCAGGAATGCTCACACAACATGCAGATGTCTGCATGAAGTGCTTACATCCTTGGCAGATTCCTGCGGTTGGAGCCTACAGAGGCATTACAATTCTCATTGGTAGTCAATTTGTAACGCCCTTTTCAGCCGATCGACTTGAATATGGCCATTTTCTTCATTATCTCCTTCAAATTCAATCCTTCTACATGCATTTGTATCCTCTACAATCTTCTAAGCTTTCAACTGAACTTCTACACACTCTCTTGTACTCACTTCTTACATTCCCAAGCACTTTTAGCAACACTGTTGCACTCCATAGCAACAACAACATCACTCCATAAATTCAGTAGAGCAAGTGTGGGAGAACACCATTGCATTAGAGGCTTGAGTACTCTCATTTTCTCCCCTATTAGCCTTGAGTGCTCTTGGTGGAGGTAGTAAGTTTTCCACTCCTCTCCTCTATTACTTGGTTGAGTAAGAAAATTTACTATTTTGTAGTGTTTTAGTGTTCTTTACTTCATTTCCTTATTTATCATACTATTTCTCCATTGTTGTTGTTACCTAATTTTCACCTAGGGGCTCAATTAGGCAGGGTAACCTTCGTCTTTAAGTGTTCATAAAGGTCCAGTGCTGAAGGAACACTTGCATCAGGATCACATTTTTTCTAACTTGTTTGCTTCTTGTGCAGATGAAGGGGAAAATGATGTTTTAATTCAGAACGTGGATTAAATGTGGCTCCCAAGAGGGTTGAGCCCAGCGTGCAGGTCTTTAGTTTCAGGTGGGTTTTCATTTTTATGGTTTGCCTTGTCTTTCCCTCTTTTCTATTTTGTTTTCTTCATGCCTTTTTCCTTTGTTCTGTTGGGAGCAGAACTGGAACCGAGACTGAACTCTGGAACTTTCCTCAAGGTTCCTTATTCTGGTCCCATCCTGATTTTGGCTCCGCCGGGTTTTGGTCGGGCCCCTTTTTCTTTTTTTTGTCGGAGGTGGAGTCAGACCAAAACCAAACTTGGAACTTTTCCAAAGTTCCAGCCTGTTTTCGTTCCGGTTCCGGCCGCGCTTGTGTGGTCTCATTTTCTTCTTTGACCTTGCGTTTGACCGTGGGGTGGTTTTTTCCTTTCTTTTCTTCCTTTCTTGTCCCTTTTTCCTCTATTCCTTGTTTTTTGTCGGAGGCAGGGTCAAAACGGTATCCGAACTTGAAACTTGATAAAAGTTTTAGTTTCGGGTTTGTTTCCGCCTTCGCCCCCGCTGTGTTTTACTCGGGATTAGTTTTAGTTCTGATCCCGCCTTGCTTTCTTTTGCTTTGTGCATTTTCTTTCTTCTTGGTGGGCCCGGGCCTAGGTCGAAACCTGAACTTGGAACTTTTCCAAAGTTTCGGTTCCTGTTTCCGTTCCGGTTCCGCCCCCGGTTCCACTCGTTCTTCTTTCCTTTTCTTCGTGGCCTGTGATCGAGGGATGTCTCCTCCTCCTTGGTTCCCCCTTATGTTTTTTCTTCTTTCCTTCATCCCTCGTATATTGCTGGGGGCGGGATCAGAACGGATCGAACTTGAAACTTCGGGGAAGTTTCAAGTCCGGATTTGGTTCCGGTTTCGTTCTCGTTGACTCTTTGTTTTTCCCCCGTTTTGTGGTCCCGATTCTGCCTCTTGAGTTTTGTCTTGTGCGTCTTTTAGGTTATGGTTCTGCCCCGGTCCCAGTTCCACTAGCCTTTTTCCTTTCTTCCTTATATTTTGTCGGGGGATGCTTTTTCCCGCTGTCTTTCCCCTTTCATCCTTTCCTTCGTCTTCTTTTGAGTTTTTTCGAGGGCGGGACCAAGTCGGAATCCGAACCTGAAACTTGAAGAAAGTTTCTGGGGAGATTGGTCTTGATCTCCCCACGAGATTCATCTATTTTTGCGTCTGCCCCCTTTCTCACTCCGATCCCTGTTTGGTTCTCATCCCGACTCCAACTCCACTGAAGGGTCCAAGCTCAGGGAAAGTGGAGGAGTTCACCGTAAGGTCTCGCCGACTCGATGGGGTCTTGCCAATGGTTTTTTGTGAAAATGATATAACTTTGGCTGCTCGCCATGAGGTCTTGTCAACCGACGGGTGTCTTGCCGAATGAATTGACATGTCGGTGTGACTCTAACCGCCTGCTATGACTTCTCCCCGACATCCAAGGTCTTGCCGACATGAAGTAAGCTCACAAGGATCTTGCCTTCGCTGATAGTGTCTCAGCACCGACCATGGGGTCTTGCCAAAATAAAGGGAGTCAGGAGAAGAAAGCAACTTTTTCCTTCTCAGTTATTTTGTTCATTGAGTGTGTTGAATGATTGATAAATTTACATGTGAGTTTCTCTTATTCCTTGTTAATTGTCTCATTAATAAGCACTTTTAAGTACAGGAGATGTGTATATTGTAGGTTATAGGTTATGTTAGTGGTGCAAATAGTTTTAGTTGTGAGGAGAATTTATCATCCTTCTAGGACTGCATGTATCATAGCTTTCTTATAAAACATTTATGCGATATCATATGAGTATTGAGTTGTGCATATCAGCTTTTACTAGTCGATTGAAAATTGTGTGCTAATCAGTTGTTCATGTTTGAACAAATTTGGTGTATCACCATAGGAGTAGTTTTCCAATTTATGCATTCTTTCTCCCTTTATCTCACAAAGATCAGTAGTTAGGTGATACCATAGGAAGCCGACTTTCTCCGGAGGTTGACCTTTGTTTACAACAAACCCACATCTTTAGAGGTCTTCCCATGTTACACTGAGGTGTTGAACATCAGGTTCAACAGGGTGCAATTTCAGGTGATAATAGTTTTGGCACAACTGGTGGGACCGAGTTAGAAGTAAAATTCTTAAGTCTTGCTGTTTTGATGTGCTGACAATAAGCTAATAGCCTTTTAGAGGTTGTGTTCAAGCTTATCTGGCGACTCTGCGCGGAGGAAAGGATCAATGTGCTTATTTATATGAGAAAAATAGAAACTAGAAGTTCGAAAGCTATAGAGTTTCTACATTTATCTCCTCCAAGAAGAGAAGGGAGGACTCTCAGAAGGACTGTTCCTTCTCCTAGAGTTCAGTCGACACCACCTAGTGTTTTTGACAAGACATTGTTTTCATACGGAAGTAGAAGAAGAGACCCTCAAGTTAGGCGTTTAGCGTCTCCTGCTCTTAGAACAATAATTTCTTCCTCCTCAGTAGGGGCTTTCAATTTTTCAATATATAATATTTCTGCAACAACAAATACCTCTCAACCAAGTTCAAGTTCTACTTCAGCAAGCATACCAACACATTCTAGCTCAATGGCAGCACCAAGGGCCTTTGCTTTCGTACCATTCAACTAGGGTAGTCCCCTTAATCTAGCGCAACATGATGATATTCCATTAGCAGTATTAAAAGAGTTATCAGAGTTCACTGGAGAAGGACAAGTGACACCTTTTGAGCATATTAGAGATGTGGCAACATTGTGCAATGTGCATCATGTGACACAGGAAAATGTAGTTGTGAGATTGCTGGCTGCATCATTCAAAAGGAAGGCATTGGAATGGTTTAGAAGCTTTCCAGTGGGTTCTATAAGAACATGGGATGAGCTTGGTGATGAATTTACTATATTTTTTGAGGAAAAATCTGATCACCTGTCTTTGGTAGAGCAGTTAACAACCATCAAAAGATCCCCACAAGAACAAAGGGCGGACTTCAATATCCAATTTCAAAAAACTTGGAACATAATACCTGCTACGGTAAGGCCTTCTGCTGATTATGCATTCTTATATTATTTGAAAAGTTTAAATAGTGATATCTCAGTCATGATATAGTCCATGGGGGGTATTTCGTTACCTCAAGCTTATAGCATAGCTATTAAGGTAGAAAATAATCTCATTCAGGCAGGTAAATTAGCACCTAGGCGACCTATGCCCTATTTCCCTGAAATTCAATCAAATATGCCATTGCAAATGCCCTCTTTAGCCCCTACCTGCTTTTCCAGCATTACCCATAGCTATGAGCCAGGAAGTATCAGCTGCAGGACCATCAAGTGAATTGCAAGAGATCAAGTCTAGTCAGCATAAGATAGAAAGCATTTTACAAACTATGGGAAATGAGTTGATCAGCATGAAGAAACAGTCTCAAGGGGCAAGGCCGAATTTCCAACAGCAAAACCAACTACAAGGTCAAAATGTAAATCAGTCCTATCAAAATTAGGGATATCAGTATCAGCAAAATAGGCAACCTTATCAAGGTGGTTATCAGAGGAAAATTTTTAGTCAAAGGCCATTCCAATCTTATAATCCAACTCCTCTCAATGCTGCAAGTCCAGTGAAGGATATGGTTCCAACCCAGAATAACTTGGTGATGGAAAATGAATGGTGTCATTCATGCAATCAAGCACATAACCCAGCCTCATGCCCAAATGGGGCAGTTAATCAGACATTTATGGTGCAAAACGCTGTTAATCCACAGCCGAGTACACCTGCTAATATACTCGAACAACAACCGGATATACATTTTAATGAGACTGCTTTTTTAAATTGGAAAAGTGGAGAGTTCTGTGGTGTGAATGTTGATTCAACAATTGCATCCAATACACGAGCTAAGAAAATAGCTCTAGAGGTGGAGCAATCAGCTGATAAAAACAAGGGGCCTGCAACTATAGAAGCATCATCCACACCTATTCTAAATGTATCAAAAGAAACTATTGTCTTACCAATCAATGGGCAGCCTCACAAGAATAAAGAACCAGTTGCTACTAAAGTACATCAGAAGGTACCTTTAACCGTACCTTATAATATTGTGGATAACATTAAGAAGATGAATGTGAATATGACCATGTGGGACTCCTTAAGCATTCCAGGACAGGCTGATCTACTTAAAAGGGCATTATTTGAAGATATAAATCCTGAACAAGTTGCTGTTGATTCCCAAAGAGTCATGATGGCTAATGGTGATCAAGAGAAAGTTGCTAATCCTAGTAGCAAAGGGGAATTTTTGATTCAAGGTAAGAACATGAGACCCCCTCCGTTCTATGTTTCATTGGTTATTGGAAAAAATTTAGTGCACAATTATATAGTAGATAGTGGTGCTACCTGCTCTGTGATGCCCAAGCAAGTAGCTGATCAGTTAGGTTTGAAGTATGAACCTTTAGAAAAAGGAGTAGTCCAAATGGATGGCTCATCTGTTAATACAGTGGGTCTTATCAAAGATGCTAGCTTAACCTTGCATGCTTGCCCTAATTTTTCAATTTCCCTAGACATTTATGTGGCAGATGTGCCTCCATATTTTGGGGTATGTTTGTCAAGAGAGTTTATGGCTAAAATAGGGGGCTACCTTTCGTCTGACTGGTCTCACATGTTGTTCCGTACTAGGTATGGAACTAAAGTAACCATTAAGCCTGAGTTACTTGCAAAAGACAATATAGAACCTTATGTACCCAGTGCAATAAATGCCAATTGCATAATTTTTGAGCAAGATGAGCATGCTGCTGTCTTTGATCCTCGCATTTCTGTCGATGACATTCCTGATATACTTCTAGATGAGTGGGAATCAGGCCAAACTTCTAGTGCTAAGAGTGACTTGGTGTCGGATGCTGGTATGGGTAACTACATGTTTCAAGAAGTTGATATAGTGATGCCTAACTTGGTTAAGAGGCCAGTGAATGATTGTGATCAGCAAGATGAAGTTTGGGAAATGTATTTTGATGGCTCAAGGAGTAGACATGGTGCTGGTGGGGTTGATTTATTGGTCTCCTCAAGAGCTGAAAGATATTATACAACCTTTAGGTTTGCGTTTTCATGCACTAATAACACAACAGAATATGAAGGTCTCATTCAAGGGGTGGAATGGGCAAGGAAATGTGGGATTAAATGTTTGAAGGTGCGTGGGGACAGTGAATTGGTAGTAAATTAGGTTAGAGGCCTGAATGCTATTAAAAATGATGTTCTTAAATTGTATAAGCACAAGGTTTGGGACCTCATTGAGGATTTTCAAGCTTTCAACATCATTTCAATTCCAAGGAAATAGAATCAACATGCTGATAGATTAGCAGCTGTGGGAGCTCAGTTTGACATTCTGAACAATGTAAGCAAGGAATGTAATCATCAACACATCAAGGTTGTTATCAGGCCTTTAGTGCCCGACAACAATGTTAAATGGCAGGTCTTTGAGAGCGATGAGCAGATTCTGCAGTTTCTACTTGAAGAAGACGTGTTTGCAACATCAAACCAGGAGAGAGTTAAACAACAGTATGGAGACCAGGTACTACAATTGAAGAATAACCAGTTGCCTAAAGTTTTGGTCACCTTAGAAAGTATTTTCAACTCTGATGATTAGGCTAAAAGTAGTAAAGCCAACTTATTAGTTCAGCAAGATCATTATGAGGACTTAGAAATTGCATCCAAGAGAAGCCTCAAGATAGGAAAAATAACACTGCTGTTGAAAAGCAGTCTTTTCTGCAATTATTCCAAGAATTCATTGACATATTCGCCTAGGAATATGGAGATTTGAAGGGATTTGATCCATGTCTTACACGGAATACAATAGAATTGGAGCCAACAACCAAGCCCATAAGGCAAAAATAGAGGCCAGTTAATCCCAAACTGGAGCCACTAATGCAGAAAGAGGTCTTCAGACTTATAGAAAGTGGGATTATCTTTCCCATCAAGCACACTAGCTGGGTTGCAAATCTAGTTCCTGTCAGGAAGAAGGACGAAGAGCTTAGATTATGTGTAGACTTCAGAGATTTGAACAAATCTTCGTTAAAGGATAGGCATCCCCTTCCGTCCATGGAGCAGATTCTTCAATGTGTATCAGGTTCTGAACGTTTTTCTTTGCTAGATGGATATTCTAGTTATAACCAAATTTTGGTAAGGGAAGGAGATCAATTTAAGACTGCCTTCACCATAAAGTGGGGCACAATGGTGTATAGGAAAATTCCATTTAGTTTGTCTAACGCTGGAGCAACCTTCCAGAAGGCTATGGACATGGCCTTTAGCAACTTAATGTATAAGTTTGTCTTAGTATATCTTGATGACATCACTATTTATTCCAAGAAGACAACAGATCACATTAACCATTTGAGGCAGGTTTTTGAACGTTGCCGAGAGTTTGGTATATCATTGAACCCCAAGAAGTGTGTTTTCTCTATTCATGAAGGAAAACTTCTTGGATATGTTGTATCTAGGGAAGGGATTACTGTGGATCCTAAAAGAGTTGCAGCAATCCTAGAGCTGCCTTTACCTCCACATAAGAAAGGGCTTCAAAGTTTCATTGGTTGTATCAACTTTTTTAGGAGATTTCTCCCTGATATAGCAGCCTTGCTAAAATCCCTTACAGCTATGTTAAAAAAGAATGCAGAGTTCAGATGGACCCGAGAAGCAAGGGACAATTTTCAAAAGATCAAGGAGGCGTTAGCTTCAAGCCCAACATTAGTCAACCCAGATTTCAGTAAGGATTTTACCTTGTATGCTTTTGGTAGTTTTGATGTAATCTTTGCAATCTTGGTGCAGAAAAATGTAGAAGGGTTGGAACAGCCCATTGCTTTTTTCAGTAAAGGTCTGGAAGACTATGAGCAGAAGTATACCTTCGTAGAAAAACATGTGCTGGCTGTTGTGAAAATTTTGAAGAAATTTAGACATCTATTGTCTCATAACAAAATTCATCTTCTAGTGGCACATTCCAGCGTGAAGGAGTTCTTACTCGACAAAGATTTAAGTGAAAAATGGGCTGGATGGATCACAAGAATTATGGAGTATGATGTGGATATCCAGGTCACTAAATTGGTAAGGGGTAAAGGTTTATGCCAACAACTGGCTAATGAAGATTTTTCAACAGTAGAGGATCAACGAGACTCAGTTTTGGTCAATGTTGGGACAACAGATGATAAAGCTACCAGCTGGTTACAGGAAATGTCACATTTCTTGAACACCGGGGAATGTCCACCTAATCTGAACAGAACAAAGAGGAGGTACTACTGACTTCGGTCTATTCCTTTCGTCTTGATTGATGGTGTGTTGTATAGGAAAGATCACAGTGGAGTACTGCTCAGGTGTATTGATAATGATCAAGTGGGTCAAATATTACATGAGTTCCATGATAGACCCTCAGGAGGTCACTATGTTGCAAGGATAACAACCTATAAGATTTTAAGAGTAGGCTATTATTGGCCTGACTTGTTCAAAGATGCACATACATATGTTAGGAGATGTTCCAAATGTGCCTTGTTTTCAGGCAAAGAAAAGCTTGTTGCTTTGCCATTGCAACCAATTCAGATAGAACAGCCGTTTATGAAGTGGGAAATTGACTTCATAGGGGCAATTAACCCACCCTCAAGTGTAGGCCATTTTTGGATTATCACATCAATGGATTACTTTACACGATGGACAGAAGCTTTGCCTCTAAAGGAAGCTAATGAAACAACAGTGTTGAATTTTTATGAAAACATGGTTTGCAGATTTGGAGTCCCAGATTCTATAATTTCTGAGAATGCCCTGGAATTTGTTGGTTTGAAGGTTGCTGATTGGGCATTAAAGAATGACATTTACTTGAACACAAGCTCCAACTATTTTCCTCAGGGCAACAGACTTGCAGAGTCCACTAATAAAAAAATTGATTAACATTATCAAAAGGACGCTTCAAAGCAATCAGAGGGATTGGTAAACCAAGCTAACGACTAGTCTTTGGGCAAATAGAATTACCCCTAAGAGGGTGATTGGGAACTCGGCTTACATGTTGGTGTACAGTAAAGAAGCAAAATTACCTATCTCTACTGAGTTTCCCACCTTGGACATTGCCAGTCAGCTGGTCCTGTTTGAACATATTGACCCACTTGCCTTAAGATATACTCAGCTGATGGAGTTGGAAGAAGCTAGAAATAGGGCTACAAAGAACATGGAATGTCAAAAAATCCTGACTAAGATAAAATTTGATAAGAGAACTAGATCAAGAGATTTCATGATGGGAGATCTTGTGCTGAAGTGGGATGTTCTAAAAAGCAAGCCAGGCCATCACACCAAGTTTGACAACATGTGGTCAGGTCCATTTATTATCAAAGACTTCAAAGAACACAATGCTTACCAACTGGCCACAACTGAGGGAAAAATGCTTCCTATCCTAGTCAATGGGATACACCTCAAGCCTTGCTTTGAAGTTTGATGAGGTTTATCCATTGTATATATTAGGTTAGGTTTTATGTTTTCACTAAGTGTTTTTGCACTTTAGCTTAATTGTTGTTTCATTCCCTAAGTGTTGTCCCAGCACGGTAAATAGTTTCACTTCAATTTTTCCCTTTTCTATAAGTTCCCTGGTATCCTATTATGTTCTATGGGTCTCAAATGAGTTACATCCATACACAAGGCTACTCCAAGTCTATTTCTGAGTTTTCCCATGACTCCATGCCCAATGGATAGGCCTAGGCTACTGGTCTGCTTGTTTAGCAGGCAAATATCCAGCAAAGGTCACCAGAAATGTTACCCAATTTTCACCTAGGGGCTCAATCAGGCAGGGTAACCTTTGTCTTCAAGTGTTCATAAAGGTCCAGTACTGAAGGAACACTTGCATCAGGATCACATTTTTTCTAACTTGTTTGCTTCTTGTGCATATGCAGGGGAAAATGATGTTTTAATTCAGCACGTGGATTAAATGTGGCTCCCAAGAGGGTTGAGCCCAGCGTGCAGGTCTTCAGTTTCAGGTGGGTTTTCGTTTTTATGTTTTGCCTTGTCTTTCCCTCTTTTTTGTTTTGTTTTCTTCATGCCTTTTTCCTTTGTTCTGTCGGGAGCGGAACCGGAACCGAGACTGAACTCTAGAACTTTCCTCAAGGTTCCCTATTCTGGTCCCATCTCGATTCTAGCTCCGCCGAGTTTTGGTCGGGCCCCTTTTTCTTTTTTCTGTCGGAGGCGGAGTCAGACTGAAACCAAACTTGGAACTTTTCCAAAGTTCCAATTTCCGTTTTCGTTCCGGTTCTGGTTCCGCGCTTGTGTGCGTCTCGTTTTCTTCTTTGACCTTGCATTTGACCGTGGGGCGGTTGTTTTCCTTACTTTTCTTCCTTTCTTGTCCGTTTTTCCTATCTTCCTTGTTTTTTGTCAGAGGCGGGGTTGGAACGGAATTTGAACTTGAAACTTGATGAAAGTTTCAGTTTCGGGTTTGTTTCTGCCCCCGCCCCCACTGTGTTTTACCCGAGATCGGTTTTAGTTCTGATTCTGCCTTTCTTTCTTTTGCTTTGTGTGTTTTCTTTCTTCTTGGCGAGCTTGGGCCTGGGTCGGAACCCGAACTTGGAACTTTTCCAAAGTTTCGGTTCCTGTTTCCATTCTGGTTTCGCCCCTGGTTCCACTCGTTCTTCTTTCCTTTTCTTCGTGGCCTGTGATTGAGGGATGTCTCCTCCTCCTTGGTTCCCCCTTATGTTTTTCTCTTTCTTCCTTCATCCCTCGTATGTTGCTGGGGGCAGGATCGGAACGAAATCCAAACTTGAAACTTCGGGGAAGTTTCAGGTCCAGATTTGGTTCTGGTTCCAGTTCTGCTGACTCTTTGTTTTGCCCCCGTTCCGCCTCTTGAGTTTTGTCTTGTGCGTCTTTGGGTTCTAGTTCTGCCCCGGTCCCGATTCCGCTGGATTTTTTCCTTTCTTCCTTGTATTTTGTCAGGGGACGCTTTTTCCCATTTGTCTTTCCCCTTCTCATCCTTTCCTTTGTCTTCTTTTGAGTTTTGTCAGGGGCAGGACCGGGTCGGAATCCGAACCTGAAACTTGAAGAAAGTTTCAGGGGAGGATTTGGTCCCAATCCCGGTTCCGTCGGGATTCATTTGTTTTTGCTTCCCACCCCTTTCTCACTCCGGTCCCTATTTGGTTCTCATCCTGACTCCGACTCCGCTGAAGGGTCCAAGCTTAGGGAAAGTGGAGGAGTTCGCCGTAAGGTCTTGCCGACCCGATGGGGTCTTGCCGATGGTTTTTTGTGAAAACGATATAACTTTGGTTGCTCGCCATGAGGTCTTGTCGACCAACGGGTGTCTTGCCGAATGAATTGGCATGTCGGTGTGACTCTAACCGCTCGTTATGACTTCTCCCTGACATCCAAGGTCTTGCCGATATGAAGTAAGCTCGCTGAAGGATCTTGCCTTCACCATAGTGTCTCACCGACCTGATGGTGTCTTGCCAAAATAAAGGGAGCTCAGGGAGAAGAAAGGAGCTCGTAGTGAGGTCCTGCCGAAAGAGGGGAGTCTTGCCGATAGCGATTGGCTTGCCCACGGAAATGGATATCGGTCTAACTCCCGTAGCTCGATAAGAGGTCCCGCCGACAGTCCTAAGCTATTCTGATAGCTACTATGTGATGTGCTTGCATCAAGGAGATGTGATTAACCTCTCACCGACATATGATTCTGCAAAGCAACCTTTGACCATCAAGAATGCGTGGCGTGGGTCAGCTCGGTGAAGTAATGTCACTTGAATCTAGCGGATAGATCTAATGCTGCTTCTCAAAGGGGAGGTAGCCGCGAGTCACAATAGCAGCTGGAGATGTTGGCTGAAAGGAAGTGGGGCGACATTAATGACCATGTCGCAGAGCATTCAAGGCAACTCTGACAAAATCCTGAGGGTGGACATGGAGGCTGCAAGCTAATGCGGTCATTATAAAGATCTGAAGGCCATGCCCAAGGATGAGCTTTCACTGACATGGAGGGGAGATGAGCATTTAATGCTTCATTGACTTCATTCCAAAGCACTTCTTGGGCCGATGTGTCCAAGCGCCGACTCATTTTTGAAAACCCTAAGGCAAGGGGCCGACACTCTTTTGTATATATGGCATTTTTGCCTCTTTTATAGGCAGTTCTTACTTGCATATTCTTCTATTTTTGTGACTTTTGTGAGTCCTTAGAGGAGATTACTGAGTTTTGTAACTCATTTACAGACATTGAATGTACAATTTCACCTTTGGAGATCAAATAAAGAAAGCAACTTTTTCCTTCTCAGTTATCTGTTTCATTGAGTGTGTTGAATGATTGATAAATTTACATGTGAGTTTCTCTTATTCCTTGTTAATTGTCTCATTAATAAGAACTTTTAAGCAGAGGAGATGTTTATATTGCAGGTTATAGGTTATGTTAGTGGTGCAAACAGTTTTAGTTGTGAGGAGAATTTATCATCCTTCTAGGACTAAATGTATCATAGCTTTCTTATAAAACATTTATGCGATATCATATGAGTATTGAGTTGTGCATATCAGCTTTTACTAGTCGATTGAAAATTGTGTGCTAATCAGCTATTCATGTTTGAACAAATTTGGTGTATCACCATAGGAGTAGTTTTCCAATTTATGCATTCTTTCTCCCTTTATCTCACAAAGATCAGTAGTTAGGTGATACCATAGGAAGCCGGCCTTCTTCGGAGGTTGACCTCTATTTACAAGAAACCCACATCTTTAGAGGTCTTCCCATGTTACATTGAGGTGTTGAACATCAGGTTCAACAGGGTGCAATTTCAGGTGATAATAGTTGCAAACTTGGATGTCCATGGAGGTGGAAACACCAAAGTGTGGGTCTAATTGAGGTAGAACCTTTAATAGCCCCAAGAAAATTTCCCTCTTCTTTATGTGTAGGTGAACGTGCTACTGGGAGCTAGCTAGCGAATGAATTCCTTTGTGAGATTACTGTTTCCACCCTAACTCTTGTGTATTTAATTTATCATATTAAATCATATCTTTTCTACTTCGTAGTGTTGTTTTGGCCCTTTAGAAGTAGTTAGCTAGGCTGTTAGTATGTTTTCTAGATTTTAACCTTGTCTCTTTACTCCTGTGGTTGTACAAACACCAACACACTTGAGAGACGCTAGCGCGTTGCACTATCATTCTGAGACCGCACTTTCATCCTCGGGTAGAGAGCTTCCTGAGGCGTAGTGTTGAACCTAAAAACTTACTCCACTAGCTCCATTTCAAGTTTCAGGTCTATAGAGTGATCGAAGAGCCTAAAGTCCTCATCATTCTTGTCCCCCATTTCCTAACACCCCTTTAAGCTGAGGTAAGCTAGGTAAGCCTTCCGCTTTTGGCCCTCCGTGACCTGGGGCCTTGAACATGGTCAGTCCCCCTACCTTACAGTAGTAATATAAGTTTTAGATGAATGCAATTTATCTCAAAGATGAAAAATTAAAGTTTTCAAAAAATTATTTATCTATACCTTTAATTCTATCACAAATCATAAATTTGAAATGAATTCTATACTACAAAAACCATTATAAAATAGTTCTGTCAGTCCATGAGTTGTTATTCACCATTCGAGCGACATGAACTATACAAATTATTATTAACTACATAAACAATTATAACCAATTCTGAAACACCAAAATTATTTTAAATATCTATCAAACTAAATCAATATCACACTTAATCAATTTTTGAAATCACCACAACGTACAAAACATACCTCATAGACAATAACATAAAGGAAATGTCTTCAAACGGTGGCTAAAGTATGGGCCTTGCCTCCCAACCGACTGATTGAAGGAAACACTTAGGAAGTTCTTAAAAGTAACCGGAATGACAATACTTCTCTAATAATGATATTGATATGTATTATATTATTAGATGTATATATTATATAAGATAGCTTATATAGCTTTAATGCAAAAATAAGATATCTAAAAATATATGTATGGAGTTTTACAATTTTCAAAGGATGAAATACATCAATTAGTTAAGAAAGAGTGATATGGCATACAACCACTCTTTCTTAAGGTACTAAATCGATTATCTAACAATATACTCATTATGCTTGATGTAAAGTTAAAACAAAATAATCATGACAATTTTTTCCAAAGAATCTTCATCACTGTTCCCTGTAACCATATGAGACGTGTTTTATCACACATAGTCAATTGCATTAGTACTTATGAATGAACACTTTATAAGGCATATTTTATTCTTTTAATCCATATCAATCATCTTAAATTTCATTAAATTATTATGAAAACCTAGGAGGGAAGGTTAAAATATAGCTTAAAATCAATAATAGGTTTCCACGAAAACTTTTAACTCATCAATTGGTTCTAGTTAGGGATGAGTATCCTTTGTGAATACCATAAGAATCCATGAGTTGTAGGATACATACCAAAAGGTAAAGGAGGAAACACATAGCCTGGGCATAAAATAAATACACAAGTATTTATAAAAAATCCTTAGACTCAAAATACAAAGATAATAAGAAAAACCTAAAAACTAAGATAAAATATCAAGAGAAACATCTTTCAACCGTTGACATGTTAAGAAAAACAAGATTGAATAAAGTAGCTATAAGTAACCTTGAAGATATCTTACAAGTCAAGAATTTCATAAGAAATATATCACACATTTCTATAGATAGAAGGAGAAACTTATCATTCATCTATCATACACAACCTTAATAAAATAACTAGCTTCTATTGAACTAGTTATTATTTTCTCAACTGCATTACAAAATGCACCTTACAATAATGCATGAATAAATCACTATTTTTTGAATATTCAGAGTCAAAATAAAAAATAATGGATATTAAATAACCCAAAGAAAATAAATATGGAGTGTAGATCCACCAAATTAATATAGTTCATGCACATTCATAGCATCATAGAGTGAAACATCAAAAACTAGGTCAAAATCACTATTAAAACATGCATGTGAGTGTAAATCAATACTATCCATAATTTTAATATTATCATAGCCACTAACCTTGTATGAATTAGAAAAAAGAAAAATCCTCCAATTCATATAATAGAGAAAAGTACACAAGACTATAATTTTTATTATCACAAGGGAAAGTATCTTCATGAATGTTAAAATTAAGTGATTCAAGCTTAGGTACAACATCAAGTAGAATTGAATCATAATAATAGTCCTACTTATCCAAATGTTGTCTCCCACCTATTTCATTTAATTACTTCAAATTCTCACTAAAAAGATCAATCTTAGGAGTATTAAGGTCTACCTTAATGAGTAGTTCATGATCCTTAAACTAAAAACCATTGACTTCACTTACATACTTACTAAGCTTTAAGACCATAGGTTTACAAAATGCATCATGGCCTAATATCTTAATATATCCCTCCATTTGAATCATAATGGTTTATAAATTCAAGAACTAAAATTTATCATTACACTAATATAGGAAAACTAGTTTCCTAAAGGAGCCCACTCTCAAAAACATTTTGTGCTACAAGTGACCATTTCCCTTCTTCCATCCTTTTCCAAAAATCCATAAGGCTCACATGGCCTAATTTCATGTCACCTATTTTTAACAATATGGTTTGTACTACCAACTGGGAATTATACCCCAAATACTTATAATTCATATTTATCAATTGATAGATTTTTAGACACCTAAAATTGTCCTAAACGTATGACACGTCTCGATTTCACTTACTCACATCATTTTCCTCATTATCCCTTATAGAATAGAAATTTGTACTCCTTTGTGGGTGATAGTACAATTTCACACTTAGTTTGGATATTATTTAATTACCTTTTCATTTATGCATTTTCAACACCTCCTAACTAGGCCCTAATCTCCTAAATTATGCCCTTATGTGCAATCAATTAGTGTTTTTCCCCTGATAATTTGTGTCATGGGAAATAAGGCCAAGACCCATACACCCGTGGGTGTATGGGTCCACTATCCTATCAGGGTCCAATTTTTGATGTGTTGGTGTCGACATTTTAACTTTCAAATTTCAAATTTCAAATGTTGGCTTTCAGGATCTAATCTTTGGGAAATTAGAGAAGTGTCTATAAATACCTAGTATTTTCACCATTTCAAAACTAGAACATTCAAGCAAGAAATAATCAAAGTCTTGGAGCAACATATTTCATCATACACATTTGAATCTATAGGTCTTCAATCATATTTGTACATTTTTATCAAGCCTTATGTCATGATTGAAGGTTGATGCCAATAGAAGAGCATGATGGATTCTTGGTTTGGGAGATGCATTTGGTCATTTCCTTCAACCTAGTGACTTGTTTCCTAGTGCTCTCATTTTCAAGATTCATCCTATTTGTATCCTAAAGAAAGGTATCATTTTATTTCAAATTTCCTAAGGGTGTTTGACTTCTCCCAAGGTAGATATTGTCATTTTCATATAGCAATCTCTCTAACACCCATGAGTAGGGTTTCTTTGCATTTTAGCTCATGACAACCTTAAACACACTTAAAGTTAGGGAAAACACACTATTTTCTATCAGATCTTTGACTATTTATGGAGGTAGAAATACCAAAATAGGGGCTTGAATGAGGCAAGCTCCTATATAGCCACCCCCATCTATTTTGTTGATTTATTGTAGGTTCAGATCCAAAGATGAAGGTTTGGAAGGAAAAAAACAAAGAGTAGACAACGAGTTACATGATCGAGTTTTAAAGTTCAGAAAAGGCCTACAAGAACCCATATGCTCCTGGGTGACCCAATCCCACTACAACACTTAGATCCAACTTTTTATGACAGGTACACATCATTTCGCATTTCCCAGATCCACTTGTAAATTATTGTTTCAGTTTGTGTATTTTTAGAATATTGCATTTTTCATATTAGGTCATATATTTTGATTAGGTTAATCATAAAAAATAATTTCTAGTCCATTTTTAAGGCTTAAAAGGATTAGATCCAGGTTTGATTGACTCACTTTTATGGTTGAAAGTCAATGAAAACATCTTATTGATTTGCATCCTAATGTACCTTTGAAAAAGGAGGTAATTTATCCTAGGTTTAGACATTAAAATTAGGGTTCCCTTTTTATCATGTTACATTTTTATGAACTTAACATTTTTACATCATAAAATTTCTAAAATTTGTACTCATTCACCCTAGATCTAGGTCTTTAATGAAAGATTAGATGGTATTCACCTAATACAACACCAAACAAGTTAGATAAATCAACAAACTGACTCTTAAACTCTCAAGAAACACCTTCCTCAATTTGACTATGTCTAGCCAACTAGGTCTGCAAACCCACTTTTTCCAACTTTCCTCCTCAACTTTCACTCACTCAAACTCTTAGCTTTTCCTAACACCCATCATGGCCTTTTAAAACATATGTCAAAATAACTTCCAACTTCTTTGGAACAAGTCACTCAAAATCCCAAGGAAACACTTTCCTAATAAACCAAATAGGTCCATTTTCCAAAGCAAGTGCCCTTCAAATTCTTCACTGAACTTGTACAACCGCTCATACCTTTAAAACATGTGACAAAATGACCAATTTAATAGGTTTTCGAACCCCAAAATTTCATCTACCCGCTGCTCCAAGAAACCCTCATTTTCCTTCATTCAAGGTAGGGTTTATTCAAACTATTGGTTTCCCAACACTTCCAAATTTTTAATTTCCTCCAACATTCCTTACTAAGTCTGCACAAACTCTTAACATCCTCACTTGACCTCCCCTTACACTATTTTTCCAAACTCACTCATGAAACCTCAAATTTTCACTCACAATCTCGTAAGTCTCCTTCAGGATAGTCATGTTTTACTACTAAAACTCATCAAATGGACTCAACCTTCCAACCTATCATACTAGAATAATATTTTATTTCCCATTCCATAGAGATACATGATACACAACATGTGGAATGGGCTTTTAATTCTTAGGGCTTCAAAACTATAATCAACACTTACAAGATGCTTACTGTATTTTGTCAATAAATCACTCCAAGATTGATGTATAGACCTAAAATTTAATTCAAAACAAAGATAACACAAGTTTCCACATATTTCCAAAGTGAAGAAATCCAAATATTTCTCTACAAGCTTATACACGGACCTGCAATATAGATTTTTGAGTAAAAATAAGAAAATGAAGAAAACAATGATCTCTTTATTAAATCTTCTTCACAAATGCTTTCAACCAACCCATACATTGATGGAGGACATATATTTATACATTTCACTTCTAAAACTTCCCTCAAAAATTCCTAACTACCTTCCCATTCCAACATGACCGTTGAACTTCCATTGTGTTGCATTTTGTATTACCACATTGGAAATTTTTAACAATTTGTCATTTTTACAACTTTAACCCCACAAACTTTCTAAGACCACAAAAGTGACTCCATAACATATTTAAATAGTCTTAAAATAATTTTTTCAAAAAGACCTAATACTCATATACTAAACCCTACTAAAACCCACATTTACATACTATGCAACTTTTGAGCATCTTTTGACAATATTACATCATTTTGCAAAATAGACCTTCTTGACACATTTTAATGGTCCATGTGACCTTATTGACCCACCTAAAGACCAAATGCCCCTAAAGAAACCTTGCACTTAACAAATTGATCAGATTTTCATGAAGATAGTTGGGCTCTCCTACACCAGTCTTGCATTGCATTGTTTTGCATTTCTCAATTAAGGTTTAATCCTTGCATCATAAAAAGTCATTAAAAAAATAAAAATAAAAATTGCATGTTGTATTGCATCATAACTTGCATTAGGGTTTGTTTTATTCATTTAGGTGATATTTGTATTCAAAATTGCATTCAAAAGTGTGATTTGTTGTTCGAGCATTGTCATACACTTGCATTTCACTTACATTAAGATATTTTGGAAAAATAGTCGCTATGAAACCATTTTGCAAACAAAAACAATAACCTTAAATAGTAAGAAAAACTTTCAATTTTTTAGTTTTTTGAACCCTTATCAGGGACTCAAAAACCCCTGGTCATCCATGTCTTGCTACAGGTGGCTCAAGGAAACTCTACACATATTATGTCTCTATACTTTCATTTTATTTCTGCTAGTAAATGTCTTTTTTGAAATTCTGAAACAATTTTATTGTATGTTAAAGAAAGTTATCATGCTTAGCTTGTTGAAAATTTTGAAAGAATTTTACTTTTTAGTAATTGAAACTTTCAGATCTATAGGATAGTTGCTTGCATTTTTTGAATCATTACATAATCTAGGTAAATTGGTTTTCATTTTGCAAAAATACAAAACCCTAGATTATTAAAACACATTATACAAATTGAAAACTCACAAAATAGTAGTAGAGCCAATTCTAAAATTTGGTTTTCAAATAGTCACACAATTAATATATATTACTAAAGCCTCTAAAACTGAAACTTTTGAAAAATCCCTATCAGGACCCAAATGCCTTGGGGCATCTAAGTCCTCCAAAAATAGATTCAAAAATCAGAAAAAAGATTGATATTTTCTATTAATTTATAGGTCTATAATTTGATTTCCAAATCTATGGTAGGTCTATAAACTTGTTTTTAACCCTAATTAACTTAAAAATGAGTTGAAAATTAATGATTAATCTTGGAGAAGGCATAGTCATGTGATCATGTCAAATCTCTTTCTACAAGTGCATTGTATACCCATCAAGCCCTTTAGTTGTGATGAATTTGACATGTTAGATGAAGCCCTCGAGGACTTTATCTCACTAAGCTCATCCACCAAGGCTTGCAACATTCCCACACAAAAAATAACAATCAATGCAATCACACCTCAACTTATCATTTATCCACCTATGCGACAACATCAAGTTCAAACCAAACTCATGTTGATCATAGGACCACCTCTAAACAAACCCAAACGTTTAGCTTCTATCTTAAAATTTGCAAAGAAAATTACTAGTAATTATGTATCGTATCAACCAAGTTACCACATAGTTTCTCATACATATAACACAAGGAATAATAAGCAACCGAGACAAACACAATCCATTCCTTCATTGGTACCACTCCCAAAACCTGTTTTACCTAGTGCCCCTCGTTTACCTCAACATAAGGGAAAGGAGTATGATCTTGTGGAGAAATTTTGTAATACTCTTGCTACGATTTCATTGTGGGATCTAATTCAAAATTCACCAACTTACCATGGAATTCTTGAAAATTCTTTGCAAAAAGTTGTGGTCCCTCCTAGTGCACAACCAACTGGTGTAGTAGCCTTAATGAGGGTATGAATTTGATGAATTTGGATATTGTCTTTCATTAAAGTGAATTACCTCATTTGTAAATGAAAAAAGAAAATGATGCTTTGATGATAATGACTATTATTAACAAGGTTTGGATTAGACATACTCTTATTGACAATGGTTCAAGACTTAATGTTTGTAATGTGAATTTTTTGGAAAAGATTGGAGTGGATAAGACTAAGATTGATGCAAGAGCATCTAGGGCATACAAGAAATCTTGCATTAAATTGTTATTGTTTTCTCTCAATAAGGTTTAATCAACTTAATTTTTCCAAGTATGGACAGTCGGGCTTTGAGCTACAACATTTACACCTTGACTTATCCAGTGTTCTATGCTTCATTGGACTAGTTCATCGATGTGACTTGGAAAACTTGGTGGGACCTTGTTTCATGTCCCATTGATATGCCAATGGCAAGGAAATACCAATAAGATGGTCACAAAGAAGTTACATTAGTTAGAGGCTTGCATATTGATAGGAAAAAATTTGATGTCCCTTCGACAACTCGATGGATTGTAAGGCATTCCATCAAATAGCATCAGGAAGAATATGGGTTATCAGTAGGGCGAATTTCGATGTCCCTCTGATGGAGTGATGAAGCATATCATGGTGATGACGGGGTTTCATCTTGAAAATCATGTTTTGGTGAGACGTTAGGAGGAGTCCCTTTGATAGGCCAAAAAGGTGATGACAACAAGGAACCTACATTTCGATAAAGCCTCATTGGTGAGACTTGGCTATTTTAGGGAGAATTCATTTGAAGCCCCCTCGACACAGTGATGGTAGGAAGGATGAATGCAGATGTGAGTTGTCAAAGGAAATGGATGGATGAATAAGGCAACGAAACTCGACACGATAATACTCATTGATTCCACATCCTTGTGGATTAATGTAACCATTGGCCGAATAAAATCAAACCTGAAGCCGATGGTTGAAGTTATTGATAACGAGATAATTGCCTGGGAGATCTAGATGACTCATTGGATTATGAAGCAGTACTATGAAAACATGGAGAGAAAGAATGTTGAGGAGTGAGGATGACCTGAACGAGGAGTATTGATATAAAATATTTAGCCAAAGATAGGTGAAAGGGAGGTAGACTAGGAGATAGTGAAGCAGAGATCGAATGCATGATCTGCATATTTGATCATTTGTATCTGATGTTTTATAATCAAGCAACCCATGTACTTCTATAACTTGTTTTTTCCATTTTAGTGCTAATTAAATATCACTGTTCTCTTTGCATTTTGTTGTACAAACTTGTATTTCCATTGTGAGTTTGGTACGATAAGGGGAGTATCTTTCATCAAGTGGTATCAGAGTAGGTTGTCTTGAGTCTACAAGTAGAGCATCAAATGTGAGGCAATTTATAGGAAGACCTATGAGTGTGGGTTGAAGATCAAAATGCCTCCTAGACTTGCCCAAGATGGTAGAGGAAAAGGTAGAGGTGGTGGAGGAAGAGATCCACCTAGAGATGAAATCAAATCCCTCAGAAGGTAGATGGAAGCCTTGCAAGAAGAGATCCATAGTAGAGAAATGCATCAAGAAAGAGATGACATTGAGGATGAAATTGAAGAGGAAATGGAAGAAGAACATGATCAAATAGATCCTAGAGAAATGAGATTGTTGAGAGAAATATTCAACCTTGGAAAGAAACCTAAAATGAAGGTTTCAACTTTTAGTGGAACTCTGAATCCTAAAGGGTTAATCGATTGGATCAATGACACAGAGGAATTTTTTGAGTTCAAGGAGATTGAAGATTCTCACTGAGTAAGGTATGCAAATAAAAAGTTAAAAGGTCATGCAAGTGTATGGTGAAAAGAGATCCATATTGAAAGAGGAAGACGAGGGAAGCATAAAATTTCTAGATGGGACAAAATGGTGGAAAAACTAAAAAAGCAATTTATTCAAGTTGATTATGAGTTGGAGCTGCTCAAGAAGATGTAGAGCTTCAGACAAGGAATGAGGATGGTGCAAGAATACACAAAATAATTTCATAGGGTCCTGATTTGGATAGGACATTCTGAGGTAAATAAGGAGAAAGTTGATCATTATATTAATGGGCTGAAGCCTAGCATACAAGAGGAATTGGCACTAGTAAGAATGAGTACCATTGAGGATGCTTATCAGTTTTCCTTAAAAGTTGAAGAACGACTGAACAAAAGGTTTGAAAGCAAACAAAGAGGTGGATGTTGTGGTGGAAAGACTGGTAAACAACCATATGGAGGCCAAAGTGGAGACCAAAGGAAGGGTGAAGGATCCAGTACTAGTCAAGACCAGAAAAGAGATGACTCATATCAACCTCGTGATTAGAATAGTGGAGACCAAAGAGGCAAAGGAAGATTTGGATGAGGACCAGGAAGAGGAGGTTTCCATGGAACCTATTTTCAATGCAAGGAAGAAGAACATAGAGCCTTTGAGTGTCCTCAACCTAAAGGAAGGATTGATCGAAGACCAGAAGGTAATGCTCGAGTTTTTCATGTAGATGAAGATGCTTAGTTGTCACATTAT